>NLAW01002065.1:1217-17806 GCA_002370915.1 Metschnikowia lochheadii | reverse complement strand
TATACCATATACCATATACCATATACCATATACCATATACCATATACCATATACCATATACCATATACCATATACCATATACCATATGTCAGACCCACCATAGGTAGGGCTCTAGCTAGGGGGATATTATGAAACCTCTCTGCCTGAGGCAATGGCCACTGTTACTCAAACTCCTACTTAGCCTCCTACCCAGCCTTCTACTCAGCCTTCATGTACGGAGTACTAGGATGAACTGCGGTGAGTACATCAGTGATCGCTACGGAGTTGTCCCGCAGCGATCTCTGTTCTTGAAAACAATAAAAAAGTAGCTCAGATTCCTCACTTGAGGAATCATCAACGAATAAAGATAACTTAGTACTTAACGTTATAACAAGAATCTAACACCATATACCATATACCCTAACATACTCCATACACGATATACTATATACCATAACATACATCATATGCCATAACATACATCATATACCATAACATACATCATATACCATAACATACCATCCTATACCATGTCCTATACCATATCATATACCATATCATATACCATCCTATACTATAACATATACCATACCATATCTTAAGTTTATTCTTTGGTGGTAAGGTTCACCATATATATACATTCCTAATACTTACATAAGATAGATAACTTACATACCCAATGAAATATACTGATAAGAACTGAAACTGTGATAGTGGTTGATTTTTTGAAAGATGGTGTTGATGATTCTGTGGACTGACCTGGTGTAGTGAATTTAATTCAATATACAGCTTCTAGTTTCTTATGTCTATAATTGTAGAAGAGAATAGACATATCACTGGGTCTGATTTCTTCAAAAAGATGGTCCTAGTTGCCTTGGGGAAATCCAAGTTACCTTATTCAAAAACCATATTATTCCATTTTATTCTATTCCATCCTATTTTGAACTGTATATTGGGAAGCTAATAGGAAATTATATAGACTATATAAAAGTGGGTGTCAGATCCGTCATAGGTGGTGGTCTACCTATTGAGGTAATATTAATCTCTGCTGCCATCTACAAGCCATCTACCAGCCATCTACCAGCCATCTACAAGCCATCTAAACAACAAGCCTTTCCCTATGACTAGTTTATATGCAACTCAGATTCCTCATATCGGGGAATCACCAACGAATATAGATAACTTAGTACTAAAAGTCATAACAAGAATCTAACAGAGGGAGTATCATAAAGTTTAGCTTCAAGTATGGATATTAAATAAAGTATTATCAAATAATGCATTAGATAATAAAAATGTTAATATACAGTGTTTTTCAGAACTATTCAAACCAGCGTAGCAAAATGGTTCGAAGCAAGAAGACAGAATGGTTCATACCAGGTCGACCAAACGATTCAAACCACACTAGCAAAATTAAACCAACCAATTTACATAACCTCACAAACAAGGAACCCAGTTCATGTTTCCTTTCCGCTTTGACCTTCGATTAGTATTGTTAGACTCCTAGAATGTAGTAAATTATAATATGATGCAATCCCCCAGATTTGAGATTGCACAATATTGAATTCTAATGAAAGTTGATGTGAAAACCATTAGGCCATTTTGGCTTGAAAGAGTGTGCGAAGGGGTATGAAACTTTATTGAATTATTGGTTTGTTTAATTTTGCTAGTGTGGTTTGTGTTGAACTTGTGGAACATGTGATATAAGCCTGATGAGAATGAGGGAGTTGCACGTGTGCGGGTACTGCTTGTTCATGTGAAGGCATCCAGATGAAACAATGTTAGGTATTGTTGAAGGAAGACAAAGCTAGAGCCAAGCCTCGTTGTGCTCTCATCTAGCTCTCATCTAGCTGTCATCTAGGTGTCATCTAGGTCTGGGCATTGTCTTGGAGAAGAAAATGTAGGTGGGAGAGATGGATGAAGGAGAGAGATCGGATAAGGAGAGAGATCGGATAAGGAGTTCCCAGGCCGAACTATATATAGAGAGGATCCCGCTCTAGTTTGAGCGGTATGTATTGTGAGAATAGTTCACTGATATCTAGTTTAGAGATGAGTATAAGTGATCTAAGATGAACCCTGAATCACCATACTGAAGACAATTATTGGAGACCAACGTCATCACAATTCCAACTTATCAGAGAGTTAAGGCAAATTCTCAACAGTTTGAACATTTTGCCGCACTGATTTGAATAGTTTCGAAAAACACTGTATACATCTTTCACCTCTATATATAATAAAAGTATTATATTATTATATTATTATTTTCTTATACTATTATATTAAAAAGTAAGAAGTAATAATTTAGTTGAAAAAAGAATATACATTTTTATTTTCATTTGTATTATAACAAGATCTTTATCTTAATCTATACCAAAAAGCTTTAGATTACAACTTAACAATAAGATTTACTTAAGATTTAAAATATGAAAAGCGTTAAAAATTAAAAGAGTTCATTAGCTTTAATAAAAACTTTATCTTACAGTTCCAAAGCTATATCATATCATTATATTATATATGATGTATATGATAAAAAGGAGGAAATAGTAGCATTGGCGGTGTATATGCAGTACTACCCAATACCCCAAGTATTAGTACTAGTACCCTAAGCAATAGTACCCATAGTCTAAAAAGACTCAACATAGCAAATAACATAGCAAATAACATACGGAATACACTACTCCATCCAGACATATTCTATTTATACACTTTGCTACTTTGGATTATTCTACCTGTATTGTGGTCTGCTATATATACCGAGACAGCCATGAACATCAAGGGACATGGAAGCAAAGGTCCACGTCTAGTGGAAATGGGTGCTTAATGGTGCTCGTGGCCAACGGAAGGGTAGCCAAAGAAAGAACGTCTACCAATGATTTCACCAATGGAGAAGAATGCCAAGCCATGAATACCATACACAGCAGCCTTGGCAGCAGCTTCCTTGGAAGGCTGGAATGTTGTGATTTTCTGCAACAAGGCCTTTTGTTCACTGGGAGATTGCACAAGCTTCAAGCACTGCTCGTAGACTTGTTTGAATTGTGCCTGAGATGGAGGGGCCAAGCCCTCGCTCTTGTAGACGGTTTTGCCGAGCTCGGCACCGACCTTGCCCCAGTAAATGGCAGCATGAGTAAGCTGGGTAGATTTGGCAACGGCATTGTTGATGAGCCCGGAGGCCTTGTTGATGATAGCAGACATGGTGGGAGTTTAGAGTCTTGAGTCTTGAGGCTTGAGGCTTGAAGAAGTAGTTTTTTCAAGTGCGATTTTTCCAGGAGCCAATGACGAGAGGCGCCCATTATATGCAGGCGCGAGTATCACTATAAGAAATTTAGCAATTAGTAAATTCATCAATAACGAATAATTGAACTTGGGTTATTCGAGTTTTTTCTTTTTGGTTTGTGTTTGTGTTTTTGTTTGTGTTTGTGTTTGTGTTTGTGTTTGTGTTTGTGTTTGTGTTTGTGTTTGTGTTTGTGTTTGTGTTTGTGTTTGTGTTTGTGTTTGTTTTTTTTGTCTTCTCTTTTCCTTTTGTTTTTTTTCAAAAACCCTTTTGACTCGATTTCCTCCCACTATAAATTCCTCCACTTTCTCCAACTGTTGCACCGCACACGCACGTGATTCGCAGCCAGTGCTAATCAGTACCCACTACCAGTCCTCCAGGTTCACTGTGGAGTCATAATCAGTTATTGGTTATTGGTCAGTTTCTGATAATTCATAAAGCCAGACCCATAATTGAATAAATTCGGACTCACGTTTGGTCGGTCCAATATCAGTCATCTCAATGGTCACTCACTAGTCAGACTCATATTAGTCAGATCACACTATGACTTAGTCACACTATGACTTAGTCAAACTATGATTTAGTCACACTATGACTTGGACACACTAGTTAAGATCTCATCCCCGCTTGGTCAGTGAAGACCACATCTTCAGGAGAATATAACATTTAGACTAGCCAGTATAATTAGACTTACACTGGTCAGTCTAGGGAACTCTTAGTATCAGGCTCACTCTAGTAGAATCAAACTCATACTAAGTATCACTCCATAAGTTCAGTTCCACATTTCAGTTTCACAGTGTCAAGTCAGTTCCGTAATAGATTCATGAGTTAGTCAGTAATTGCTAGACCAATAAAATAGTCAATTGCATAAATCCAGACTCATAACATTGCAGTAGTCTCATTTCTGACTCTGCCAGAGATGATGTCTAGTCAGTAACTTTCACACTCACTGGTGGATAAAGTGTAGAATCACTGGTGAATAAAGCGTAGTCACTGGTAAAGGAGTGTAGAGTCACTGGTGAATAAAGTGTGGACTCATTGGTAGCGAATAGCAGACCTCATTGAATCCAAAATGTGCTTATCACAGCCTTAGCATCACCTTAGAATCTAGTCATAAACAGTTCGGGCCTATCCATAATAGAAATCGCTGTTGAAATTCTCATCACCACAAATATTCATAAGCTCAAACCCAAACTAGTCAAATCTTCCAAATCAGATTCATAACTTTTCAATGGCCTCTCTCACTTAGTCACATACCCTACCCACTCATCATTGATCAACCCCCAATTTTCCAAACCAGACCACCTAGTCTCAGTAAAATCCATTCTCACTAAAGGGAAACAGTGAAGCGGTCGGGCCAGATCATGGGGGCCACTAAGCTCCAGCCATAAAGCAAGAAACATACCCACGAGCTGATGATCTTCACCCAGCTGGAAAAGTATGTCCTGCCCACAGGAATAAAATCGCCCACGTTGTCCTGGGTGACGTTGATGGTGAGAAGCGTGGAGATGTACTGAGTGGCCAAGAAGAAGATCACGTGGAACGATGTATAGTTGTACTTGACCGGAGTGCCAGTATCGAGGTCTTCCTCATCATAAAGGTCCACTTGGCGAAGAGCACTCTCTGGTAACGAGCCTTCGCTGACGGCCTGCTTGATGGCCTCGTACCTCATCTGGGTCCGTTCGCTGGGTTGGGCACTTGTCACTGGAGCTGAGGCGGTGGATGCAGCTGAAGTGTCGTAGAAAGACAGGTTAGCAGCCCTGGTGGTGGTATATGCCAAAGCAAGAAACGTAAAAAACGCTCCCAAGATCACCGATAACGTCCGGGTGCCCTTGGACCGTATCAATGGGTTGCACATCTTATCGTCCGGTTCAGAAACAACAGCACTGAGCACAAGGTATGTACAGTAGAACACCACCATGGATGCCTGGGCCAAGCCAGCATTGGGGTTGGATTCCTGGATGTTCTGATTGACGGAAATAGCAGAGATAATCACCGACAACACCAAATTGATGGAAATGGCCGCTTGGTTCATGCTGCACCCTCCGCCGGCGAAAAAGCAATACATCACAATCGTCAACACAATGCTGCTAACGTACATGGCCAAGGTGCCACCAATCAAGAGTTTCTTCCAGAAACCAGCATTATACTCATCTTCACCCGTCAATTCCTCTAGTTCGATCTTCTCAAGGCATTTTTCAGCCCATGCATGGGCAAAGTCCACCAAGAGAATCAAGCCAATGCCCAAGAAAATGGTGGAGAATATAATGGCAATGTGGTTCCCGTAGAAAACGAAAAAGTCATCTGGAATAGCAAAGAAATTAAGGGCCATCAAGCCAAGCCACGTTAAGAGCTTCAATTTCCACCCACCGTTCTGGATCACATTCCGTGGGTTCAGTGTTGTCTTAACATTGACTAGCAACCCCGCCAACATCAAGTGCATTGCACCAAGGGCCAAATTGATACGGTAAACCAGGGAAAAGCTAATGCATTCCTTTCCATCCGGGCCACATCGGTTGTTGACGTAGCCAAAGGTGATCTTCTCCAAGCGGTGAATAACAAATGGGGAAAGTGCTATCCACGAAATAAGTGAGTTGACAAGAAGAAGCATGGCATATGCCACACGGGTCATGGTGGACGACTGGAAGGTGCCTCCTATGGATGAACAGAACGCCAGGCATGTGGCTGCTCCACAGCACGATGCTCCAGTGCTGAGCAATGTCACAGGTATAGATGCCACGAAGCCCATTTAAGTCTCAATCAGTCTCAGTCTCAGTATCAGTCTGTTATTTAGACAGGAAGTCTCCGTCAGAGTTTGTTGTCAGATATTCTTCTCAGTCAGTTACTCTCAGTCAGTCAGAGAGTCTTGGTCAGAGTCAATCAGTCAGTCAATCAGAGTCTCAGTTAATTAGTTGTTCTCAGAGAGTCTTAGTCAGAGAATATTATTCAGTGAGTCTTGGTCAGCCAGTTAGAGATTCTTAGTTAGAGAGTCTCAATCACTTAGTCTCAATCACTTAGTTTCAGTCACTTAGTCTCCGTCACTTAGTCTCAGTCAGAGAGTCTTAAGAGTCAGTAATATTCTGTTACTCTTCTTCAGTAAGTCTCAGTCAATGAGTCTTAGTCAGTAAATCACTCTTGGTCAGTCACTTAGTCGTAGTCTGTCTTAGTCGTAGTCTGTCTTGGTCGTAGTCTGTCTTAGTCGTAGTCTGTCTTAGTCGTAGTCTGTCTTAGTCTCAATCTCACTCACTAGTCAGTAGTTAACCCTGTAGTCACGCAATTTTCTAACGCTCAACACAATAAAATTCACACCCAAAATTTTCCCCAACACAACAAAAAAATTGACTCAATTCCAATACCAAGTCTCTAAAACCAATACTCAAGATTGGCCAATGGGATCAATACTACACTTGCAAAATCAGCACGTGGGTTCCACTTGATTTCTTAAACAAATCTCTATATCTGTTAATCTGAACACCTTTTCTTTTTTTTGTTTTTGAAGCGGCGTGGTTTATGATTAGGCTCGGGGTTGTGGTGTAGTTAAGTTGAGGAGGAGTAGGGAGTGACGATGGTTGGAGTGGTCTGGGGACCGAGTGCGCGCCATCCCATCTCCATACACACACACATACACACACTACCAGACGAACTAGTGATAAACCATCAAATACAATTACATCACAATACAATACTATCACAATAGTGTTCTAAAGTACTATATCAATAGTGTTCTAAAGTACTATATCAATAGTGTTCTGTATTACTTTAATACTGGTGGGAGTACTATAAGACTGTTTCTGAGTACTATAATACAGCTCTAGAGTATTATACCAATAAATATCCATTATAGATAATTCCTGGATTATGTCGTTTAGAAAGAGAAATGAGCCGCTTTCTGCTGGGCTTGGGAGGACTCCGGTGGGTCCCACACCCAGACTTCCTCTTGGTGGAAGACCTATAGTTCCTTCCAGAAATGGAAATACACCTGTTTTTCCCGGGAAAAAAGCCCTGCCTAAACCAGAAACCAATTCTGACCAAGAAAACAATAAGATCTTCCTTAATCATGCTGTTCGGCCTTCCTCGGTATCTTCTCAGCCTACAGTATCCACCGGAACCGGGGATCTAGACCGCATTTTGGTGCACCAGGGCTTACCGCTTGGCCAGTCGCTTCTAGTGGAGGAATCTGGTACTACGGAATTTTCGCTGGTTCTTCTCCGGGCGTTTGCTGCCCAGGGAATACTCCATAACCGGCGAGAAAAGAAGGTCACGTGCCATGTGGTGGTCGTGGGTCCTCCTGCTGCATGGGCCAAGGAGCTTCCGGGTGAATATAAAGGTAATAGCAAGGAGCAGAAAAAGGCCCAGTTGGCCAAGGACCTGCAGAAGGTCAATGTGTCGAATGTGGTGGAAAAGGACTTAAAGATTGCTTGGAGATATGGGCTTCGAGCAAACGAGAAATCTGCACCAATAGAAGATCTGGAAGATCCTCTGGATTTCTATTCTGCTCAATTTGATATTACTCAACGTTTGGTTCCGGGTGCAAGTGCCCAGGAAATGACGTTTGTTGGAGTAGGCGGGTTGGATGCAGGTCCCACCATAAATGTTGCTCAAACAATAGATAATGTGGCCAAAATTGTGGAGATGCATTCTAAGCAAGGACGTATGGTCCGGATAGTGGTTCCGGGGCTCCTTAACCCTTCGATTTATCCCTACGAGTGCACATTATCCACCTACATTGTGCCGTTTCTCCATGGGCTTAAGAGCATTCTTAGTCTGAGTTCCACAGCCACGCTCATGGCCTCGTTGCCCGTGGAATTGTACCCTCGAGACGGTTTCATCACGCATATGGCTGAGCAGTTGATGGACGGAGTCTTGCATTTGCAACCATTCAACGCAGATATGACTGCATTAATAGAGAGGGCATACAAGAATGAGCCAGGTAAGATCCAGCAGGGGTTTGTGAATATCATCAAAATCCCCGTTCTTTCCGAAAGAGGTATGATGATGGAGGCCCATGGCGAGTATGCTTTTAAGAACGGGCGCAAGAAGTTTGAAATTGAAGACTGGGGGATTCCAGTGGAGGAGGAAGAGGAGGAAAAGCTGACTACAAAGAATATTGACTATTAGGCTTTCATTTACAGGCCATCACGGATGTTTAATGGAGAGTTATAGTATGATAATTTGAGGCTGGAGATTTTGAATTTGGATGATACAATGGATGATGCAATGATCTGCAGAGGTTAGTCGTCGAACAATACGAAGGTGCGTGGGTGTGGAAAATTAGTTACAGGGAGAGAGTGAGGGAGGGGGAGAGTACTACTCAGTACTACTAAGCCATGATAATTCATCCTTTAGAGGGTTTATTATTAACATAAACGTATATATATATGTTTAGTATAAAAAAGCGAAATAGACACTAAAATACTATAAAAAGTATAACAATAAATATACGTATGTCGGATTATCTTCTATTTTTACTTTATTTACATGAGGATTTATAAAAATCTATACCTCTTTTTATATACAATCAGATCATATAAAATAAAAGATATGTGGAAAAGATATATTTATGGAATGCCGTATTCAGTGGAAGTTGCACTTACGGTTTGAGAAGGGCCCTTTCATGAAGATGAATTCGCTACTTCACCTTTACATTTCTTAGTACCATGTATACTAGCTATATTTTCTATTATTCATTTAATAGCTCCAGACATTCATGGCTTTTCAAATCCGGTGGGAATAACTGGGAATTTAGAGAGAATACCAATTTATTATAGTATTTAAAGTGAACTGTTGTGGTGGTGTGTCTCATTAGTCGTTTCAAAGCGATAACAAGTATTTTGTTTATATACATTCACTAATTTATCATTGATATATATATATATATATATATTCTGACTTGAAAGTAATTTAACCTTATTCTATAGAAAAAAGATTATACAGAGTTTTTCAAAACCCTCTTCAAACCAGCGCGACAAAATGGTTGGAGCCAAGAAGACAGAATGGTTCAAACGAGCGATTAGTTCTATAATATATATATTATACGCCGGGTTGGTGTAAATGCAACTTTATGGTTTTTGTTATGTCCTTTATAACGTGTATTGTCCTAAACTTGTATTCGTTGATGGATCCTCAAAGATAGGAACCGAAGTGGTTTATATAACTTTGAGAGAACCGTGGCACCGAAAAAACTGTCCACCAGGACAATAGGTAGGATTGTTCTAGAATGTTTGAAAGGACCATCATAGTACTTCAAACAAAGATGGTCGTGTCACGGCATTTGTAGTAGACACGACTAGAATCGGTCATCGTAGGCTCCATATTGTATCTATAGGTAGTGTTCTACCTATTGTGGATCTAACAAGTATAGTTAAATAGTTATAGAGTTACTATAGTTGTATAGTTATAGAGTTATAGAGTTACTATAGTTATATAGTTCAGAGTTATAGAGTTACTATAGTTATATAGTTCAGAGTTATATAGTTCAGAGTTATATAGTTATATAGTGACTATAGTTATAGAGTTACTATAGTTATAGAGTTAGTATAGTTAGTATAGTTGGTATAGTTAGTATAGTTAGTATAGTTAGTATAGTTAGTATAGTTAGTATAGTTAGTATAGTTAGTATAGTTAGTATAGTTAGTATAGTTATAGAATTAGCATAGTTAGTATAGTTAGTATAGTTATAGAATTAGCATAGTTATAGAATTAGATAGTCAGTGTGGTTATAGAGGTAGTATAGTGAGTATAGTTGGAATAGTTATTGTTAGACATTTGTCCCTCTCTTTCGAGCGCGTTCGACCTGCATGCACCGCACCAATTATTCCCGAAACAGAAAGCTAATTACGCGCGTGTCTGCTTTTTTTCCTCCTCCCACCACCTACTCCCATCTTCTTATCCACCGATCTCCCCTCCAAACCAGTCGGTATTTCCCAAAGATTGAACCCAGGTTTCTCTCCAGATTACTAATCCATCTGAATCCCATTCTCAATCAAGTTCTCAATCAAGTTCTCAATCTCATTTTCAATTTGGTATTTTAAACCAGAATTCTAAGTTGAACTTCTCACTTTTATTTGGACTCCTCACAGACCTAATCCCATTGACCTGCGTTAAACTCAACAATGTCACTGTCTCCCGTCCGAAGCCTGGCTCAGGCCACGGAATCCAACCTGAGGACCAAATCGTCCAATAGTCAATCGCAATCACAGTCGCAGTCGCAGACGGCGGTTCCTTCGTCGCCGCTTTTCTTCGCTTCCAGTTCCTCCAATCCGGCCTCAGATAATAACCCTTCTTCCCAACGCAGAGACATCTCGTCTCCTCTTCACTATACGTCGTCCAGTCGCCATCACCCTTCGGATATCTCGGCCCCTCGTTCCGATAACTTGACCTCGGAGGTGGAGAGAATTGTGCGTCGGCCCATGCGGTCCGATATCAATGCCGACGTGACATCGTCTCCCATGAGACGTCGTATGTTCGACCACCGCCTCTCGTCTTCCACTGGCCATAACCTTTCGTCTTCGGCTGGCCATAATCTTTCTTCTTCGGCCCGGAACCTCTCGCTGGACACCTCGCAGCCTCAGTCCGATGCTTTTGCCTCGAATGAACCGGTACGTGTGATCTGGGGAACCAATGTGTCCATCCAGGAGTGTACTAATGCGTTCCGGGACTTTTTGATGCTGTTCAAGATGAAATACCGCAAAATCGCTGACAATCAGCCCGTGGACCCGGAGGATCTGCAGCTCTATTACGTGAGTCAGTTGAACCTCATGAAGGATTTGGGAACCACCAACCTCAACTTGGACGCTGCCAATCTTTTGGCCTATGGTGGAACCCGCAAGTTGTACTATCAACTCATCAATTATCCACAAGAGGTGATTCCTATTATGGATCAAACCGTCAAGGACTGCTTGGTGTCGTTGTTCTCGGATTCTCTGGCGATTCCTGCATCCATCGACGATATCGAAACAAATATCTATACCATCAGACCCTACAACATCAATGCCGTCAAGAAGGGCATGCGTGAGTTGAACCCCAATGATATTGATAAATTGGTGAGTGTCAAGGGCCTTGTGTTGCGGGCTAGTGCCATTATTCCTGATATGAAGGTGGCTTTTTTCAAGTGCAGTGCTTGTGACCATACTATTGCCGTTGAAATTGACCGTGGTGTGATTTCTGAACCCACAAAGTGTCCCCGTCAAGTGTGTGGCCAGCTGAACTCCATGGCCATTGTTCACAACCGTTCTTCTTTTGCTGACAAGCAGGTGATCAAGTTACAGGAAACCCCCGACTTGGTTCCTGATGGACAAACGCCTCATTCCATCAATCTCTGTGCCTATGACGAGTTGGTGGACACCTGTCGAGCTGGAGACCGTGTGGAAGTGTGTGGAATCTTCCGTTCTCTTCCTGTACGTGTGAACGCCCGGCAAAGGGCACTTAAGAACTTATACAAGACGTACTTGGATGTGGTGCACATCAAGAAGATTGATGCCAAGCGTTTGGCAGCAGATGCTTCCACGCTCCAGCAACAAGCCACCGAGACCGAGGAAGTGGAGCAGACAAGAAAGCTTTCAGCAGAGACCATTGCCAAAGTGCAAGAGATCTCCCAGAGAGATGATGTGTACGAAGTGTTGGCGCGGTCTTTGGCTCCATCCATTTACGAGATGGATGACGTCAAGAAGGGTATTCTCTTGCAATTGTTTGGAGGCACCAATAAGCAGTTCAAAAAAGGTGGTCGCTATAGAGGAGACGTCAACATTCTTCTTTGCGGAGACCCTTCCACCTCCAAGTCGCAGATCTTGCAATATGTGCACAAGATCGCTCCCCGTGGAGTGTACACATCAGGAAAAGGATCTTCTGCAGTGGGTTTGACTGCTTACATCACACGTGATGTGGATACTAAGCAGTTGGTGTTGGAATCAGGAGCATTGGTTCTTTCTGATGGTGGTGTGTGTTGTATTGATGAGTTTGACAAGATGAGCGATACCACACGGTCAGTGTTGCATGAAGTCATGGAACAACAGACCATTTCTATTGCCAAGGCAGGTATCATCACCACGTTGAATGCCCGGACATCTATCTTGGCATCAGCAAACCCCATCAACTCCAGATATGACCCCAACCTACCAGTGACGTCCAACATCGACTTGCCTCCACCATTGCTCTCGCGTTTTGACCTTGTGTACTTGATTTTGGACAAGGTGGACGAAACCATCGACCGGCAATTGGCCAGCCACATCACCGACATGTACTTGGAAGACGTGCCGGAGTCGGTGTCTGCATACACCATTCTACCCGTGGAGCTCTTGAGTGCCTATATCCAGTACGCCAAGGAGAACATGAACCCAGTACTTACCAACGAGAGCAAGAACGAGTTGGTGCGTGCATACGTGGACATGAGAAAGTTGGGAGACGACCTGAGGTCTTCAGAGAAGAGAATCACTGCCACCACCAGACAACTCGAGTCGATGATTCGGTTGGCAGAGGCACATGCCAAAATGAGACTCAGCCAGCACGTGGAGCTCATTGATGTGAAGGAGGCTGTGCGGCTCATCAAGTCTGCCATTAAGGACTATGCCACGGATCCAATTACCGGACGGATCGATATGGATATGGTCCAGACCGGTACTACATCCGCCCAAAGAAGAATGCGCGAAGACTTGGACCACGAGGTGATGCTGCTTCTTGAAAGCGGCGTGCCAGTTCGGTACACGGATTTGATGACGAGAATCAACGAGAAGCTGAGTGTCCGGGTGGAGAACCACGATTTAAACGAGAGTATTCGCCGTTTGGTTGTTGAGGGCAAGGTGCAGGAGTCCGGCGATTTGCACCGTCGTCTGGTCAAAAAGGTGGCCCTCGTGTAACACAGGACCATGACAAAGATAATAGACAGACAGAGAATGACAGACAGAGAATGACAGACAGAAAATGACAGAAGACAATAGACATAAATACATTCAGATTTCCTTAAATGACCTGGAGACTAAAGATATATCTACTTACACTGACCATTGACTATTGGTGCTTAGGAATGGGTAAAGAGAAAAGAATAGTCAGTAGATTCAGAAAAAAGGTTATAAACCACACATCACGATTAGTAAATCACTAATCTCTATTAATCATTAGTATAGGAGATAAGCTTTCGCCTATGCGTATTCATGATATGCACATTCTTGGCTTATGGTTCATTCTTGACTCATGATTCATTTTTAGCCCATTTAAAGAAATTTGGAGGTGTTCTTTCTCTCCAGAGAAGAAGCTAGCTGTGTTTCCGGCACATACCGCTGCTCCTCCACTTCAAAAGCCATATCAAGGTCATCGTCAGCCATTTTCAAGAAATCCTCAAAGCTCTGGTCTAGCTGGACATCAGTCACGGAATGGTACTTATTTCTGGTCATGGAGTTGGCCACATTAAGTTCCAGGGCCACATCCACAGGCTCCTTGGCCTTGATTTTGTGGGTAACTTCTCGAAGTACCCTATTCTTAGCCCCATACGCGGCCTGCAAGCCCTCAATCTCCTTTCTGTTCTTGGTACACTCCACCACCACCGACCCAAACACTAATGTAAGGAAGAGCGTTTTGAACACTGGGGTATGGAAGAGATCCCTGAAAGTGGGTGTTTTCTTGGCCTTCACAGAATATAGTCTTTTGGAAGATGCATTTGATTTGATGGAGTTGTGCAAATTGTTGGAGAGGGGATTCAATCTGCAGGAATTCCAGTTGTTGTAATGCAATTTGCTGGAATGCAATTTGCTGGAAAGGGAAATAGTATGGCGTCTGCTGAACATGGTGTAGTTTTTAGTCACGTCGAGCGCATTGGTCCATGTGCATTGGGATGTGGTGTGTATGCAGGTATTTCATGGTCCTGAGTACTCTTATCAATCCGAACAACCAATCCATCCAAATCTTCTGCAGAGACAAACTATTCAACTAAAAGGTCTTCAATTCAGTTTCTCGATTGAACTAAAGAATTTCCATGTTTCTTTGTTTCTCTGGATATTCTTCATTTGGTGTCACCTCGGATGAACTATGATTCACAATGAATAAGGTATAGACCCGAACTCCGATCTTGATAAAAATCTGAATTCTTAATTCTTCGTTTTCAGTTCTTTAGACGTCTCGGACCACTCTTTTTGTCCCCTTTTCCTCTTTTCCTGTGATCCTCTTTTTCTGTAATCCTCTTTTCTTGTTTTCCTTTAAGACTGAGACTGACTCAACTCTCTTAGTCTGCTTAGTACGAGATCGTCACGCTTGAACCACGATTCCTGATCCTTCACACTCTCCAAATCATACGGAATCTTTATGCTTTTCATCAACCTCTGCACTTCCCGTAGATTGGCCATGGCAGCCCATTCCCTCATCGAGAGAATGTACCATAATGCACTCTTGCGGAACCGCGTCAAGCCCGATATACCTGCATCGTTGTTGGGTAGCAACTTGTTGGGGTTCTTATAAAAACCCACCTCGACGTCCGGCACTTTGGCTGGAACTATACCTTTTTCAAAGATATCAATGATGCTCTGCATATAGGGCGTTGGAACCGTATTGCTGTTGAGCTTTGCATATCCAAGTCTTTCGTAGAGAATGGCACGTGTGGCCTTGGGCTCATCATTGCCATGTGATGCATGTGTATCCATTTCATAGATGATTTTCAAGAGATACGTCTCGATCAAATCACTCCACCACCACGGAATGTTGAACATGATGCTCATGTGCATGAGCAACTCTGCCACAATGATGTATGTTCGGATGGCATAGGTCTTGATGTTGTACCGCAGTTTGAACGTATATGATAGGTTGTCGATGTAAGGTTCAATGATATCGTGGCGGATTTTTCGGAGCAAGTTCTTATCGGGCCGCAGAGGAAGAGTGTCTGAGGTTAGCTGTTGGGTTTGGGCCAAGAGAAGTGACATGATGCACATTTCCTGACTAGCTGCAACGTACACCCATGCCTTGTCGTTGGTGAAGGTTTTCTTGATGAAGTCGTAAGTGGAGTATGCGTATTTGAAGTCCTTGAGCATTAACGACCAGTCTGCTAGTTTGCGGATGATCTGTTCAGGTGCTGAGCGGTGGTAGAAGTTGCCCTGTGTACTGTAAGAGCCAGGGGTTGTGCTATTGCTGGTGGGGCTATGATCGTTATTGAAGAGCTTTCTGGAGACGGAGAAAAAGCGGCCGGTGATGGATTTCTTGGGCGAGAGCACCGAGTCGTCCCACGTGCGGATCTTACGCTCCATGTGAGGGATCAATTGGTAGGAGAGAAACTCATGGATCTTAGTTCTAAGGGTGGTATCCAAATCCTTGGGGAGATCGAGCCATTTAGGCTCTTCGTGGCTTTTCTGAAGCGTAATGGCCTGTACTTCCTGCTCTATAGTCAGGTTTTCATCCTGAGGCAACCTAAAGATAGCGTCAGGATCCGGATTTTTTTCTGTGATTTCAGAATCGATCTTCGGAAGCGGTATGGCCGTTGAGTACACGGAAAGTTCGGAGCGGAGCAGTTCTTGGTAGTCGGCCACATGGGACAGAGCCATAGTAGCATCATACAAGACAAACACATGAATCAACAAGTCAGAGATTTGAAAGTATTTGGGAAAACGGTAGTTGCGGAAATCCACAATCATGGAGCGCACGGAGTCCAAGGAATCCGTGACCATATCCACCACGAACACCTGCAGCACCGGGTGGTTGAAAGTATCAAACAGCACAATGCGGTTGGAGGAAATGATTTTCTGGAACATCTCGGCATAGAGATCAGTTTGCGAGTTGCTAAGTGACTGCAACACCAATTCTAGCGACGAGATGCTAAAAAGCGACTTGATCTTATCGTCATTCTGACTATGAAGAGCCAAAAGATCGGTCAACGGCAGCTCAAAGCGAACAGGAAACAGCGTATAGTTTTTCGTGATCAATGAAGTATTGGTAATGCGGTATCCTTGGTGGTACGCCGGGTATAAGGCATTGTTGCCATAAGGTTTGATGATCTGGAGACACGACACCAGCGGATTATTACACTGGGTCTGGAACGCCCGGTCGGCATTATGTGAAGAAGCAATGGACACTAACGGCAGGAGCGAGTGTTGGAGGAGAAGCTGTCGGACACCCGACGGGTCGATGCCATCAATGTTCATGGCGTATGTAATGGAGGGGACGGTAGTATCTATGCGCGCAGCTAAGTGTAGCCTGAGTTATATCAAGGTATAATCACTGCTCACTGCTCACTGCTCACTGCTCACTCTTTACTACAGCACTCACTACTCACTCACTGCTCATTCTTTACTGTAGCACTCACTCACTATTACTACTCACTATTACTACTCACTATTACTACTCACTATTACTACTCACTATTACTACTCAC
>NLAW01002064.1:0-14233 GCA_002370915.1 Metschnikowia lochheadii | reverse complement strand
AGTGTAGTGTAGTGTAGTGTAGTGTAGTGTAGTGTAGTGTAGTGTAGTGTAGTGTAGTGTAGTGTAGTGTAGTGTAGTGTAGTGTATAGTGGGTATAATGCATAGTGACTAGTTTGCAGAGCACTAACCATATATGTATTATAAAGCCTACACTGTCTAAGCTTAAATACATCATAACGTCGTCACCTTAGTCACCTCAGTTACGGGGTACCGGGATGGAATGTGAGGAGCTAGAACCATGGCGACTATTGCACAAACACCTAGCAAAGATGGTTAATTATGTGAGCCCGCTGATAACTACTTTAGTGGCCTGATTTCTCTATCTGGGTAATTAATGGCGAATGAACATAGTATACAGAGTACCTGACGTAACACAAGAATCTAACATATGGTATTAGTATTAAACTGGCAAATGAGTGACTCTAATTGCCATAAACCTGAATGCTGTGATGGACTTAAGGAACACAAACTTGTCTTTAGGAGTCGGTTTAGAGCTTTAATTGTCTGGTTCGGTGGTTTACTATATACCCTCGGAAAGGTCACGTGACTTGTGCCAAATACCTCCCACGGGCCATATTTAAGGTTCTCGAAGAGATATGTGAATCCTGATCTGAAACCGAATCACAATTAGCTGAAATCTTTGTAAAATAATTTTGCAGGGACTGGATGAAATGACCTAAGTCAATAGGTCAGACCTGCATATAATCCACAGAACTGCCTATTTAGGACAAGTTGGTCACGTGCCACTCACGTATTATCTTAATCCCCTCTATAATAATAAACCACAATCATAAAACACACAATCCGGAAATAAGAGTAGTTTCTTGATTCTCTCTTTTTCTTGAAAAACAACTGTGGTTTGTTTTTGTTGTAGTGGAAATTATTAGTAGATGGTATTGCACATAAGCCCCGGAAGTACCGCAAGTACCGGAACTACCGGAACTACCTACTCGTGATAACATCCTCTTCTACACCATTATATAATCACCTAAAAGAACCTCAAAGATATCAGGATAGTAATTTACAAAGATCAAAAAAGAAGCCTGATGCTTTAGAAAGCAACTTTTACGATATCGAACTATCCATATGAAGATCACCAGAAGTTAAAACCAATCTATTAATTGGCTCAAACATTTAACTAGATGTACTCACCACTACGTACTTGTTAAACATGTAAGATGTGGTGACCCGTGTGTGCAGGAAATTGTTATCAGTGAATCACAACGCAAATGAATAAAGGGATATGTCTCATAAGGTTCCGAGGAAAATGTATGTGCAGATAGATAATATGAACTAGGTGTTGGCATCAATACTCATCAAGACTCTCTAATTATCTCACCATAGATTTACATATCTCACCATAGATCTACATATCTCACCATAGATTTTCTATACTATACTATCCTATATTGACTTCAGATAAGGGATTAACAAGTGCGGCACAAGAGGACGGAATTCAAGAAAGCCAAAGTCTATAAACAGCGGATCGAGGTAGACCACAAGACAGATGACAGATATTCTAGTCTATATAAATCACCCAAGTTAAAAAATAAAAGAGAGAAGCATGAGTATTACTAAATCAGAGTTTTTGAAATTCTTAAGAGGAAATAAGTTATACGTTCCAGTCCACCCGTTTTTTATGGTATCACTCAACAATACTCATTACACTCACCACTACTCACAACTATGTACTCACTACTACGTACTCACTACTATGTACAGTGTTTTTCGATACTATTCAAACCACCGCGACAAAACTATTCAAACTAGTGCGACAAAATGATTCAAACCACCGCGACAACATGTTTCAAACCAAACACTACGCAAATTTGGTTTGTAAGATTGGGGGAGGGGGTACGAATTTTTTTGCCGGGGTGTTTTAATTTTTTTTGCCCCCTAGTTTTAAAATTTTTAAAAAACCTTTTCCCAAAATTAAACCAAATTTTTTTTTTTTTTTTTTTTTTTTTTTTTTCTTAATTTAAAATCTACTTGAAATCTGAAATTATACATCAGGGAGTATTTTTTTATTTTAAGTTAGACAATTAGTTTTCCATTGCTGTGAACTGGAAATGAGTGGATGCCCAGGGCTCGTGTCCATAATATTACAATACTTATTATTAATATTCAGTGATGAGTAGATCTAGGTCCCCACCCTTGCTTCTATAATACTTCCATTTATTTCCATCAACTCATTATCTATCAATAGACTAGATATTTTTGAATTTCCCAAGCCTCCTCTTACATTTACATAGATGTGTATTGGTGTTTGTTTGCTCTGCTCATGGTGCTATATGCCTGAAAACACACCTTGAGAGTCATCCCCAATGAATACTCCCCCACACCAAAAAAATATTGATCCTTTCTTAATATTCTTACTATAATAATCATAATTTATCAACTTGAAAAAATTTTAATGAGTTTTTTATAGGTCAATTTAAAGGTGAATGCCCATAGTAAGTCAATTGACTGGGCATCGCAATGTAAGCGCATACTGAGAATATGCACTTAGCGCACCACATCTGTTTAACACACCAGGCAGCACAACAGGCCAACCACAATCTAAAAAGTCCCAGGAACTTGGGTTCCCACTTAATTCAAGATCCACAACCTAATATCCAAATATCAAATCAATCAAGACTATGTACATGGTTTTGGAGGGCTCTCACCCGAGTCCTGCAGGCAGCGCTGCATGACAACATCACACGATTCACACCTACTCTCACCCATTCCAGTTAATGACTCCACACCAACAAGTCCAATATTATTACCAAGCATATTTTAGATATCACCCACTAAACCAAAATATCATCTTCAACCCAATTTTTGATCTTAAACTAATTAGTTTTGACTTTTTGACATCCATAACTGACCTGACTAATTAAATACTATAACATTCCAGTCCTTTAACATCACACTCACACACTCACTCACTCACTCACATAGACACTTTGAAGACAACCTATAATAAAAGCATTATGGGATATAATATCAAGCAGAAAATCGAAATCTGTCTTCATTCAGAGGCCAATCCTCTGCTAACCCAAATGGAATTGGCCGAATGGGCACTGGAGAAATATGGGCTGGGGCTGCGGCCTTGTCAAACCACAATTCTGCGGATTCTTAGCTCCAAATCAAGCATTCTAAGTGCTAAAGATGCAGATTTACTGTTGGTTCGAAGACGTAAACAATCCAATCCGCTTCTTCGGCAGATCCTCACGGAATGGGTCACCCAGGCTCAATGGCAGCGCATTCCTATTACTACACCCATTATCCAGCTGACCGCTAATGCCATTTGGAATAAACTTCCTGCACTGGCCAAAGAGGGTAATGGCGTGTTTAGCCAGAAATGGTGTATACATTTCATTAAGAAATTAAACTTGAATATCGTGGGTAGTCCCGAGGCTATGCGTCAGAATATGGGCTTCCCTTTAGACAAGGTATGGAAACTAGACGAGAAGTTGGCCCTTAAGGATTATGTTCAGCGACTTCTTCGGCAAGAAAACTATGCTCCACAAGATTTATTTGTCATGGATGAATTTCTGCTCTTCTATTCGCTCCCGTTGGACCAAATCTTCGATGTGTCTTCAGTACTCAAAGGTCTTTCACAGAGTAATAAGCAAAGCGAGTCATCGTTGACGGTTCTTCTTGGGTGTAATTTTGATGGGCTGGAAAAACTAAGTCCCTTGGTGGTTTCCGATACTGAAACCCCTGACGTGTCATCCAGTACTCAGGGTGCTTTCAAGGCGCACCATAACCTCCAAGGCCCAGCATTGGCCAATAAGATCCAGGAGGTGTACCAGATCAGCTACAAAACAAACAAAACCAAATGGATTACGCTGACCATTTTCCAGGATTACCTTCTTTCTTTGGACCATAAGCTCCAGGCAGCATCCCCTGAGCGCAAGATCGTCATCTTACTCGACGATAGCTCTTCACACCGAATTATCAACATCGAATTCAAACACATCCGCCTAGTGTTCTTGGAAAACTCATCCAAGCATAAGAATCTGAATTACGGTACCAAGTTCGATTACTTGCCCATGAGTTTTGGGATAGTGGAGGAGTTCAAGATCCTCTACCGGCTCCAGCAATACTTGGAGATGATCAACAAGCAACGAAACACCAAGGTGGACCCAGACCATACTCTATATTCACAACTTATGCTCACGCCCAGCCTGGACTCGGCAGAGATTTTATCAGAGTCTGATTATAATATTCCATTGATCAAAGCTTTGGAATGGATCAAGCGTTCATGGGATTCGCTTTCTCAAGAGATCATTTTTTCGGCCTGGCGCCGCTCGTTTTTGGTCAGTATACGTGAACCATGGCCTCTGTTTGATCCAATAATCCAACAAGACGCAGCAGAACTCTTTGCTGAGCTTTCGGCGAAAACGTCCAATTTGTCCAAGTCCTACGAGAAGCTTCTGGAGATCATGGAATACTTGAACGTGGTGATCCCATGGGAGATTGATGAGTTACTTAGCTTGGTCAACGAGAGAACCAAGGTTACACTTACTTATGCCTCCATTGATGAAATGATCGATAGTTGTGCTCTGACTGTGGAGAAGGAGGAGCCGGAACCTGCACCCAAGAAGAGGACGGCCAAGAAAGAAACATACCAGATCAATGCATTCCAGGATAAAATGCCACCAATATCTATAGCTCTGCCCCGTATAGATGACTATTCTTATAAGACCAAGATGAACATGGATGCACTACTCATGGCCACCAACTCCAATATGCCACAACAAATGCTTCCCAATGCAACCACACAGTCACCACCGGCCATTCCAGGTCTAGGTTTGCCCCGCTCTGACTCCGCCAAAAGCAGGTTTGAAGTGCTCGATAATTACCGCATGGAAAATAGTCTTCTGCCCATACTCCAATATGAAGCTTCGCAGCCTGAACCCATGGAACCCCCTGTGGATGTGGAATTGGTATCTGTGCTTACTAAGGTTCTAGAGGCTTCGCAGAACAAACGTATCAAGCTCTCCACCTTTGCTGTGGACGAGTTGAGTGCAAACCTTACTACCATAAAGCGGGGTGCGTTCTTGCATGGATCTCCTCGAGGTGACATGTAGATTTCGAGGAACACTTAATAATCCGATCCCTTAGTTTTTCATGCAGTTTCTCAGAATACTTTCTCAGAGCAGTTTACCATAGAGAGTTTACCATAGAGAGTTTACCATAGAGAGTTTACTATACAACAGTTTACTATACAACAGTTTACTATACAACAGTTTACTATACAACAGTTTACTATACAGCAGTTTACCATAGAACACTTACCATAGAGAAAGGGTATTAGATTGGGAAGGTTCCCGAACACTTAGAAACTTTTTATACCTTAGATTCGGATTGAGTGGTCCAGAAAATAGTATTGGTGGTAGGATTTGAGTTGTAAAAGCTAGCATAGTACATTAGTAGAGATGGTGCTATGGAAAAATCATTATTAGATCAAAAGGCGTATAAGCTTCATGATACCTCTATGGGTAATGTCCTGTTCATAACGAATCTAACCAAAGTACAAAAGTACAAAAGTACTATACACTATTTATTAGTAGTCAATTAGTCTCCAAAGCAGGAGTATAGTAGATTTCGATGATTAGTTTAGCCATACTCGACTACCACAGTATAAGTGATATCACCAAAGAAGTACTGTATTCATTCCATGCAAGATACACTTCCCAGAGTATACTGGTTGTACATCAGTTGTATGAGTATCAGTTGTATGAGTATCAGTTTTATGAGTGCCAGTTTTATGAGTGCCAGTTTTATGAGTGCCAGTTTTATGAGTGCCTGCCAGTTGTATGAGTGCTACTTATATTAGTATACCTCTTTAACAGTGTATTGTATATACGATTGGTGTCATATGAGTGATTCCCTTAATCTGTCTTTCTAAATTCCTCTACTGTTCTCTTCACCACTTTATAGGTGTACTAGTAAAGGAGCAAGACTGTTATTAAAGAAGTAGTCGTAGTAGTAGTAGTGTTAGGATACAGTAGTCAACAATAGAGTAGTCAACAATAGAGTAGTCAACAATAGAGTAGTCATCTTTAGTAGAGTCATCTTTAGTAGAGTCATCTTTAGTAGAGTCATCTTTAGTAGAGTCATCTTTAGTAGAGTTATCTTTAGTAGAGTCATGTTTAGTAAAGTCATCTTTAGTAGTAGTAGTAGTAGTGTAGTGTTAGGATACAGTAGTCGAATAGTTAGTAGTCGAGTAGTCAACAATAGAGTAGTAGAGTAGTAGTAGTAGAGTAGTCCGTATGATCTTTATAATCATTATTATCATTATATTACATTCTTGTTACATCAGGTATTCTGTTGACTATGTTTATTCACCCATAACCCCTTAAAAGAAGAAACCTGAGTTGCTTATATAACTTTTAAAGAGAAGCGAAGAATCGCTAAGGATACACGTTTCACCAGAACAATAGCCGTCACTGTTCTAGCTCGCCTCAGACTATCCTGGTACCTCGTTAAATGATGGCTCATGGATGACTAGTAGTAGAGGATGGTAGTAGAGTAGAAGGCCAAGAAGGCCTTGTAAAATGACAATTGTTAAGATCAGAAGGTGTAGGCTCAAAATACCCCAATATATAGAGCATTGGATATGGTGGATCGAACATTCAAGGTCATAGTCATACCATAGTTAAAGTCATACTAGTCATACTCCTTATAGTCATGCCCTTATGCCTATACTGGTAGTCATACTAGTCATATCACCACTTTCACTATATTAAGTTATAGTCATATTCAAACCATAGTATATTCATACTATACTCGTACCATATATTGAGTAGTAGTATAGTCACTCATTGCTTTCTGTTGACCTCTATTCATAAAACTCACATACCATTTTCAGTTTCACACTTTTTCCGTATACTGGGAGATTTAGGTCTGAGAAGTTATAGTGGGCGGTTTATGAAGGATGGAATTTTCCCATGATTTTGCAGCCAAGTATTTCTCCTTATTGATTCATATACTCGATAGAATCACGTATTTCCAGTTTCTTCAAAAACTGCAATTGAAATTCCATCTCAAAACGCAATCGGGGTAGACAAAGTGTCATTGGAATTGGATCGTTGGAATTAGATCATTGGAATCGGACCGTTGGAATTGGATCATTGGAATCGGATGGTATCTTGTATAAAGCCAATGGTGCATATAAGCCATCTTGTGGTGTGGAAGACTTCAAGTTCAAAAACATGTGGTACACTTATGATGAAATCAACCAAATGGGACTCGAACCCATACAGATCCTGTGATTTTGTATTATGATAACCACTCAGATCATATATTCAATACAATATTGTTTTGAGAAATCGACCCATCTTCTGAATAAAAGATGTACCCTATGTCTGGCTAGCTTATAAGTCTGGTTGACATGACCTTGAAATAACCTTGAAATAACCTTGAAAAAACCTTGAAAAAACCTTGAAATAACCTTGAATGACCTTGAAATAACCTTGAAATAACCTTGAAATAACCTTGAAATAACCTTGAAATAACCTTGAAATAACCTTGAAATAACCTTGAAATAACCTTGAATGACCTTGAAATAATCTTTGGCATAGTCATATCAGGCGTTTTTCCCAACCGTTAAACTATATGAGCAAAGATAACTTCGTTAATACCTTTTCTTTGTCCTCAAATGCGTAGAAGTTTCACTCTAGACACAATCATTTTTTGTATCAGTAATAATGAGTAACCAATAATTCCAACGAGTCCAACAACTTCAATGACTCTAATGACTCCATGACTCCAACAACTCCATCTGTTAAGAACTGGTTGCCCATGGACAGATGTAATGTATGGGGAAGGTGATTATGGAACAAGTAAAACTGTATAAAAGCAGACCTTCTAGGAACTAGTATACTGTTATACTGGTTATGCACATCAATGGATAATACACATTGGCTGAGTGACCACCGGTTGACATGTAAGACAATATAATTTCAGAATCCGCGTTTTTTTCGGCTGTCATTGAAGACAATGCATTTTCACAATCCACCAACTTTGGTTGTCATCTAAGATCTTGTGATAGAAATGAGAATTCACTTTCTACAACTGGGAGTATACTGACACAGAATAGGTGGGATATTTGGTTTAGAATTGGTGATATTATCATCAGCCAAGACTCCAGGATCAGCCATTTAGAGTTTTAAACGGTATATTTCAGTCAGTTTCAAATGACGCTCGGAAGCTTAATGCTCGTAAGGTTTCGTCAATTGTATGGGGTTCGTGTAGCCTGAGGTACAGCCAGTGTGCAGTCCCTATGTGCTATCTGCAGTTCCGCGTGATTACATGCAGTCACGTGTGGGTTACCTGCAGCCCGTTGCAATTTCAGATGCGCGGCTGATTGCAAATATTGCGACCAATGGCCGCGCGCCTAGAGACATATAAAGGACCAATTCCTTGCAATATTTCCCATGATTATTTGCATATCATCTTTGCAACGCGTTTTTGAAAAATTTCAATTTGACCATGAAATTCGCCACCTTGTTCCTCATTGCCTCCGTCGTCTTGGCCTTGCCTACCGGCGATAGTTCCGCCAACACCGTGGAACTTACCAAGAAGGATTCCACGCCAACTTCCGAGAGCCGTGAGTCTCAAAAAATCCAACCAATCCAACAAGACATCATGCAAGAGATTGCAGAGATCGTCCCTAAAGACCCTTACAAGGACCCAAACGACAACAACGGAGTTCCTTGTCTGTTTCACGCTAACTCAAAACTCGTGGACATTCCTGAGGAATGCATGAAGCCAGTCTTCTGCAATCGCAATGGCCCAAAAGTCAAGATATTCTGTCATAACCTGAAACTTGAAAAATGGACGAAGGAAACTTTGCTAAACCAGGTCAGAAACCGCTTCTGTGTCCATAAGGCCATTTGCGGTGAGGAGGATTATTACAACGGTCCAAACTCTATATTCTAATCCTTTTTTTTATTTGACCATCATTAAAACCTGGATGTTTTCGTAGATACATCTTTTATCATTGTAGAAAACTGTACCAATGAACGGATGCATATTACTTCTTGGCAATTCTGAGACAAGACCATGACATGTATCCCGAAATTGATTATAAATTTCCAGGAGAAGGTTAATGTAGTGCCAGGAGGTGATTGGCTTAAATTTCTGACTATTGTTTTGCTAGTCTTAATGTCACTCACTCTTTTTTTGTGGAAAGATTGATTGATTTAGTGATTGGCTGGAGGTTTTGTCAATGACTAGACTTTTAAGTATCAAAAGCTGGTATTGCAATCTGTCAAACACTCAGGATGAATATCATCAGTCGTTGTTTGTTTTAAAAGAACAATACTCTTGAATGTCCTCTTCAACTCCAATATGGTATACTTCAGAATCCCCCATATTAACTTCTCTTTATCCTTCTTTCCCATTCCCAATTTCGTCCTTTCTAGCTTTGATCAATTCATCAATTAGTTTGTCACGTAATGTAGGCTTTGATCCATCACAATATCAAGCCATATTTCCGATGAATGGCAATTAGTTAAGCTGGAAATGAAAGGAGAATTGTTCAGTTTGGCATTTTGATCTTATGGAGCCTTATTCTACTGCAACTCCATTAAGAATACTTGCCAAGACGTATTAATGCATACCATTAAATACCAAAAATAGTATCAATAATGTATCAACGGTGTCATTGTAGAACTGAATCACATTGGGGTATTAATGCTGTAAAACTGTACTGGAGGAAGCGTCCTTATATATATTGTATGCTGCACGTACGGTGGCAAAATTCAGACACAAACACAAATACAGGATGCTTCAGATATGAAACAAGTAAACATTCTCTCGGGTATATAAAGCGGGAGCGCGACCGCCCAAAAGATGCGCACCCACATTTAAAAATTGCAGCCACCAACACCATAAATGCAGCCATGCAATACAGCCATGCAAGTTATTAATACAACCACAATAAAAGCTGTTTAAAGTGATGGACATACCGCTGGATTATATCTGATTAGGATTAGGCTTGAAAGAAGGGGTTTGATGTTAAGTGTGGTGCCTGCATAAAGCTGATTGATGGCTTATTCTGAAGCCTTTTCAAGGTTATTTTTAAAGTCCTAATTTAATAAAGAGTTGGGGTTCATTGCCAAATCCGAACTTAAAAGGCTTTATTGTCACTTTTTGTTTCTAAGGTCAATTAAGTATAAAACTTCAAAATCATATATTACCGGAAGGCAATGAAATCAAGTCTTTTGGAAAAGTTGAAGTCTTTTTGTCCTGAATCTATAGTCAAACGTCATGGCTAGATCTTTCTTGGCGAGACTGAATATGCACACTACATTCAGTATTTACACAGGGATTCGACGATATAGTGTGGTTTACTACTATAACATAAGTATACTGGCTAGAGGTGTATGTTAGGCTAAGATTAGTCAGCACAGTTAATTCCTATTGATGATCCCAGAAACAGAAGCTCTACAGTGGTCAAGTCATCTACACAGATATGTCAGGGTGGCTATGAAAACAATGTAGGTATTGAAAACGAGTAAAGTATATACAAGAGTTTTGGCGAGACCATGGAAAGGCCCACTACCAGCACTTCAATCAAGTACTAATACTAAGCAGTACTAGCAAGTAATGAGCACTAACAGTAATAAGTACCAATAAGTAATAAGTACCAATAAGTAATAAGTACCAATAAGTAATAAGTACCAATAAGTAACAAGTACCAATAAGTAATAAGTACCAATAGTAATTGGTGTCACGAAATGATGAGCACTATTGGTCAAGTAGACTCTTTTCAAAAAGTCCAATGTCTCACCATGGCTATAATAGAAGTCAGGTGACCATCAACAAAAGCAATTCCATCAACACATGCAAGTCTGTAGCATCAGATACAGCTGTAGCAACTTTGGTGAAGATACGGCCATAGCAAATCTGACATGCAAACATTAGCATAGTTGGATGTGGCTATAGCAATAGTCAAAGTATCAACTGTTCCATAACAATAGTTGGATGAATATATGATCAGCCAAACTTTCACAACAATAGTTATGTGTATCCTTAGCATCATTCTGGCATCCAAGGTAACATTCTGGCATCCCAAGTAATAGAATGTAGCAGATACTATTGGTCCAGCTTCCTTAGCAATAGAGGCAGATATCAACTTCCATGATACTTGATGATAATTGGGTGGCATGTAGTGTCTATCCAACTTCCAGGATAGTTAAATGAATCATGTAGCATTTGTCCAGCTTCCATAGTAGTTGAATGCAGAAGATGATATCTGGCCATCACCATACTACTTGAATAGCATCTATCCAACTTCCATAGTAGTTGGGTGTTACACCTCTTATTAGTCCAACTTCCATGGTCGACGGTCGGGGTAGCAGGTATCAATCCAAATACATAACAATAGTAGCATGTAGCATGAGTCCGAGGGCTGATATCTTCAAAACAATGACAGTTGGCTATCTGATACTATTCACCAATGATAATTGGCTATCTGATACTATTCACAAATGATAGTTGGCTATCTGATACTATTCAGATAATGATAGTAGGTTACTAGATATCATTAGTCCTTCGTACAAATGACAGTTGCTATCACCTTAGTCCTTCGGACTGTTATCTTCAAACGAATGACAGTTGGGATCCGATATCATAGTCCTTCTTACCAAAATATGTTCGGACCAATGATATCTGACTACTCTTCATCAGGAGTTATGCCCAATTCACGGGCCTTGGACTCTAGTCTCTCGCGTTTGTCAGCGCGGGCCTTGCGGATGCGCGCCACCTCGGCCTCGATTTCATGGCGTTCCTTTGGGATCTGATTCAAGGATGCTGGGTCGGGCCAAAACCCAGGCAAGTTGAACTTCTTGTCGGAGTCGATTCCTACGTAGTACATGACGAGGATAGGTGATAAGAGACAGAAGCCGAACTGGCGTTAGTAGGGAGGTTGGGTACTATATGTGACGAGGACGGGTACATACCTTAAATGTCTCGAGCTGGGTGCGTGTGATTCCGCCGATGAATTTGGAGTAGGAGGGGATCATGATGGTGGGGAGACTTTTGAGTAGTGCGCAGACTTGGTGTAGATTATATCTGGCATTGTGTGCAGGACAATACGACCATTTTCACATATGATGTATATTTATATGTCAAAGTTGGTGGAAATCTTTTTTTTTTTTATTTTTTATTTTTTGATCATTCACATATTTTATATTTGAATTTGTAATTGGTATTGCTTTTTTGTTTTGAAGGTGTTAATGCTTTTAGTGGGGGGGGAGGGCATCTATAGTTATGGTCAGCGCACGACCTATAAAACACCCGGTCAGGCTTTCCACACAACTTATCTTCACAGATAAAGGTATTTTAGACAGCACTCCATAGGTACGTATATGTGTGTGATGGGGGTTGGAGTTGTTTAGTTCGGGCCAATCCGAGGACAATCTGAGTCAATCCGGGGCCAATCCGAGGTCAATCCGAGGACAATCCGCGGTCAATCCGGGGCTTATATCCAGTTCCGACCTATTGACTTAGGTCGTTTCATCCTCCCCACAAAAAGTTATTTTGGGGAACTTCAATTATTGATAGACTTGAAATGTCTGATTTATGAATATATATTCATTTAAAGTGTTTAAGTGTTTAAGAGGAGTCTGGAGTGAGATACGGGAATTGAGAGTATGGTCACGTGGCCTAGTTCTACTCCGAGGGTAGCAATTCCGACCTATTGACTTGGGTCGTTTCATTCAGTCTCTAAAAAAATATATTGAAAATGTTTGAAACTCTATGCATTCTAATAGAGGTGGAGTGTATAAAAAGTTGTCTGGGAACGTTGAAAGTGGTGTTGTGAACGCCAAGAGGATACATGTGGGTATGGCACGTGACTGGAACTCATCTATTCCGGTTTTCCTCCATTCCAGTCCACTCTCCAAATACATTCCCAACTATAAAAGCAATATAATTATCAGGTTAAGCTTCAATAGTAGATCATACTCATTTCCCCTTTTTTTTTCTCTTTTATTCCATATCCATATTTCATTTCACCATCATTATTGTTTAGTACTATACATGCTCAGTACCTAAGGAACCACAAACAATCTTAAAATACAAACAACCTTATACATCCACCACTTTCCAGTACACCCAAAAAACAAAAAAAAAAAAAAAAAAAAAAGAAAATATACAGTAAATACTAATGTACTTAGATGCATGATTTCTAAATGATTAATTAATGATTTAATAATTGGATTAGAGAGAATAATATTTCATGATAAACATTACATGCAGTCCTCTACCCAGACAGTGATATTCACTTTATAGTGAACACTACTGCCTTATCTTTAATGCTGGTTTAAATTAAAGTGTCAACAGAGATTTCTATTTTGGTCCAAGCTCCTTCCATTAAAATTCTCTAACTCCTTCCCATAATCCCATAATCCCATACTCCCATCATTTCCTCATTTCCTCATTCCAGTTACCCTAAAGTCACGTGCTCTGCCCTTCCATTCCATCACAAAAAAACGGCTTTTTGTCCTTTCTAAAAACGACTTAGTTCACTGTAATCTACGAATTTGACTCTTTTTTGTTTGTTTTTTTTTCGATATCTTTTTAGTTCTTGTCAGTCGAACAAAATAAGCTATAAGCTCAGCTCACGTGACACATCGTTAAGGATTTTGGAAGTCACGTTATACTACTTTGTGACTCTATAGACTAACTGTACTGGCCACTAACTCTACTAAAGCTTATTTTTACGACTACTAACTAGTGCTAGTAGTCTAACACTCAATCCACTAATCACTAACAACACCAGCTATACCCCCCCCCAATATAGTACCGGGCTCGTAACCTTAACCTTTTGGAGTACTAATAATGTTGAAGATTAATTGGGAAGCTGAATTATTATTGTTCCTAAGCAAGAGTCCCTTTCGTTAATACAGGGTTGGTATAACTTTCATTATTCTTAGTGGCTCTTCAACTGGTATACCCGTTTATTATTCATCATTGAGTATCTCTATAAGTCAGTTCGTATAAATCTTACACTTAAATTTAGTTTTCATCTAGTAGTCTATGGTAGTCTATTCGGTAGATGCTGCTGCAGAGTAGCAATAAAGTGAGTATTATGCAATTAAGTGCTAACCCAATATTTAGCCTAAGTACCTATAAGTAGTATTCTGTTGAGAGTTGTGATATACACTCCCATAATCTGGAACAGTTATCAAGTTGGAGTTCAACAAGTCCCTTAAGTGTGGGACTTCAG
>NLAW01002061.1:0-201867 GCA_002370915.1 Metschnikowia lochheadii | reverse complement strand
GGTTATGTGTAAGTTAATTTAACCACCCTCAAACGTATAGAAATCTATTTCTTGTATACGAAAACGTCATTTAAACGGTTTAACCGAGATATGTACATTTTTAGTTGAATCGAGAATTTGCTTCGATGCTTCTAATTACCTGCATACAGCGCAAGTGGCTGGCAATAGAAGCCCAATTTCGCATTCTAATGCCTTAGCAGCCAGCCACCATGATCCATGCGCCCCAATTAGGAAAGCCCGAGGTCATCTTGATCCGTCTTAGCTCTTATCCTTATTGATTTATATTCTTTATTCTAGTTCCTCCTTTCAAAATCGAAAGCAATTTATTCAAAACTCTCCAAATTCACAAATTTTGTCCGGCTATTTATAGATAAACTCCGATACGCACCATGAACGTGACCCGTACCGCTTATTACTCCTCTGACTACCTTCAGAACAAGCACGATTATAATTATAGACTGCAATCAATGGACCGAAGAGCTCCAAAGTCCACACAATTGAGGAAATCCCCTCTGAAACAGCTACCTCCAATTCTGCAAGAAAGGACCTTCATATCCCCAGAGTTCGGTGCTCCTAACGATCTCCTCGACAGTCAAAATGATTTGACGGAACAAATGACTCCAGCCGAGTTGAACCATCTCACAAAACAAGATTGGGAAAACAGCCAGTATAGAGCAGCATACCGACAGTTGGCAGCAGAAAACGCACTTTCGGGGCGAGAAGTCATGTCCCACCAAAGTTTCATGGACAACTTCTACAATCCACAACCCCATGATCTATACGAGCCTTCGATCCCTAATAAATATGAGGGCTACTATATTGATCAGAAGCGAAAACAAAACGAGGCTGTGGAGTTCCAGCCGGCTCTGTACACGCATAAGACCTTCCAAAGAGTATTTGACGACGACGAAAAACCTCGGCTCAATCCAATGGATATTGTTTTTCAAGATAAGGAGGACATAGAGTTGGACCGTAAGGCACAGCGGCCTCCCAAGCGTCTCTATAACAATGTGCAGCGGAAGCTAGCCAGAGAAAACTACGTGAACTACGACTACTTCAAGGAACAACAGAAGGACAGGGCCGGAGAGCTGCAGCAGAAAAAGAGACAATTGTTTGAAAAAAAGAAAGGGCAGGAATCCCAGTACAACTCGGATGGGACTTTTATCAAGCCCCTGGAGCCTCGCACTGAAGACCCCGCAAGCCCTTCCAAAAAGGCCCCTAGCTTTTTTTCCAAATTGAAGGGAAAAATGATCATAGATAACCGACCAGAAAACAAGGAGGTGTTCACGGATCAGGTAGATGATGACGACGACTCCACTGACGATGAACTAGAAGCGTGGATGGCTGAGCAGCCTGGAGCAGCAAATACCAGCACCCCCACACTTCGAAAGCAGATAAAGAGAAAATGGAGAAAAGCAAAGCGGAGCCTAGAAGATAACTATTTTGAGAACTACAAGCGAGAGATCGGAAACAGAGAGTCTAAGAAACTAAAGGAAAAACCCCAACCTCAATTACCGGAGAGTTCACCAGTACTGGACCAAAGCAGTTTTAATCCTTTATGGAATAACATTCTTTCGTGGGTTGTCTACACACCAGTGGAAGAGCCCAGTGAAAGTGATAAAATCGTGGAGATCTCTGACCAGACCTCGCAACCCGAAGAAGAAGGTAAAAAAACTAAAAAGTTCAAGCAAAAGCTCCTTCAAGGATGGTCGAGACCGGCATCATTATACTCAAAGCCCGACGATTATAGACTCAAAAGTAGGAGTCGCGAGTTGGTGAAAAGTTCCAGGTTTGAAGAATGTGGGTCAGAGTATGAAGTTGAGGTCTCCGACGATAGCGACTCCAACGAACGGGTATACTATAACCGGGAAACCGGGGCATTGGAACAGTACAACCAGTCTGCTCTTCAGGACATGAAACTGGCCCAAAGTGCGCCCATACAAGTGGTGTCGCACCTCAACAAGCTCATCAAAAGCGTTCGGATCATGAAGATTTTATTTTCGCCAATCGACATAATTGCCGAGCAGATCCCAAGTCTTCAGTCTACGGTGATTGTTCTTGAGCTCATTATATTTGTGTGGATATTATATGAGGTTTCGCTTCTCATTGATGCCTTATGCTTGGCCGTGAGGGCAGTGTGTGCACCCATGATCGCCATTGGAAAATTCATGAACAGAGTCGTATAGACTTCTGAAACTAAAAATTTCCCATGTATCAATTCATTAAAGATACTATCAGATATAACTTTACCTAAGGATATCTTTTTCACCAAACATTTATAGATACATTTTTCTGAATTCATAAAGTAGCAGGTATTCTCATTAATATTACATAAGTCTCCTTGAGACCCACCTCTTGGCTTAACTGCGCGAAACCTACAAGTTAAAATCAAAGACGCTAAAATCAAAGAACCCATCTCCACTTCATTTCGCCAATGAACACCTTTCGACATAAAGCTTTGGTGAGAGCGTGGTCCACCAACAAAATTAGATTTTCCACGCTTAGCCCAAGACTAAAGGCCCAGAACCAAAAAGATGCACAGCCTACCGTGGATGGACGTAAGCTTAACCCAGAAGAAGCCAAGGCAGAGGCAGCTAAGTTGGCGTTGCGGTCTTTGAAAGATATGAAATCACTTTTTTCTTCATCTACTGAGGATGCAGACCAGCCAATCGATACCAAGCCCATCTTTGAGAGTCCTCAGTTGTTTGTTGGCTTGAGTCTTCTTCACCAGGGCCAGGTGATCCAGGAACTCCAAGCCAAGTACGACCTGAAGTGGACTAAATTGACGCCGCAGGAGCGCCGTTTGGGCTATTTCATAGCTTACGGTGACTGGGGGCCCCGTGAGAAATTTTCCAACTGGAAGACTCAAGAACCACCTTTAGACCTTCCGTTCGCCATACCTTCGCAGATACGAAGCACACAACCAAAGGCCCTGGACCCAATCCACAAGTTGAAACCGGTCAATCTTGCCGGGACAGAGGTTCGAAAAGAGCAGTTTGATACGTCGAAAACAGATCCGGTTACTAAGACATTTCTCTACATCACTGCATTTTTCATATTGTTTGCTTTAGCTAGAGACAAGAACACGGGCGAAGCTGGACGGCCCGTGGAATTTGTGGTGGAGGACCAGTACCTTAAGTGGAAGAAAGAACAAGATCAGAAAAAAGAACAAGAGAGATTGCAGGAAGCAGAGAGGAAAAGACGCAAGTGGTATTATCTCTGGCTCAAGTAAACGAATTATGTATATAGATAATGTCACGAAAGACTCCACACGATGTACAAGAGCTTATATCATACTTTCACAAAAGAAAAACTGAAACGGCTTGCCAAGACCATTCCTGGCCATTAGGCCTCTTCATCTTCATCATCTTCATCATCATCATCTTCGTCGTCCTCGTCATCGTACTCGTTCCAGCTCGTCTCAACCGTCTCACGCACCCTCTTGATGTACTGGGACCGGTGCTCCTTGTAGAGATTAGCAGCCTCCACGTTTGCTGGCGACAGAATGTTGGGGTCATTGAGAAGCGACTGGATCGACGTCAAAATGCTCGACACGTCGTACGTCGGAGACCACCGGTTCTGCAAGATATCTAGGCACAACTCCCCACTGGCGTATACGTTTGGGTGAAACATTTCACTCAAAAACTTCACCAGCGGTGGCTTATTGGGGTACTGCTCATCAAATTGCAAGCCCAAGCGGAAAGTGCCGTCTTCAAAAGGCGTATCGCTTGGTCCAATAATGACGGCGTTCCATGTCATCACGTTATCCGGAACCGGCGACGCTGAAACACCACTGGGAGCATCCAGCTGTATTCTTTTGAAATCACGCATAAGTCTTCTTTTGGCTGGAGTCGACATGGTGTTTGTGTGTGTGAAAGTGAGTGTGGCGTTGGTATTTGAATGGGCTGAGATAAACTATGCTGAGTCCTGCAGTTGTCGGAAATGCTCACTAAGTGAGGATGTAAGGGTGCGAAGTGTAAGCTTCAAAGGAAAAACAACGGGATCCAAACTTGGGGGAAAATTAAGCTGTATTCTTGGGGGAACAACTTGTTGATAGTTATTGAACTTTAAATAGCTGACGTAATGAAAATGGTTAGTACCACGAACACGCGCGCCGGTTGTTTTCGATCGCCTTCCAAACTGCGAGTGGCAATTCCAGCCATTGAGCCGAACTACGTTTCATCCGTTTATTTGAAATTTCTACACTTTGTAAAACATTCTTTATTAAGGACTATGCCATTATAGCTCTCTAATCAATAGAGTATTCCTCGAAGACAAAGGACCGTGAGTCAATCACTCCCTCTTGTAGACACCGGCAACAAGGCTCTCAACCTCGTCCAAGAGCTTGTCAGCATCGGCCTTGATCAACTTGAAGACTGAGTCAAGCTTCTCGGTAACACCAACAAACATTTCGTCAGCCTCGGTGTTGACGTCAACGGATGCAGATCCGTACTCGACTGAACCAAAGAAGTTGGTGATGTTGTGGCCAGCTCCGTTGAATGCCAAGATGTTGGGGGTTCCGTCATCGGGAATGTCGGATAACTTGTTAGAGGTGGCAAACTTCACCAAGTTCTTCTTCATTTGGCTAGGGGAGATACCCTGCTCAGAGGAGAAAAACTCCGAGTCGGATCCTGGCTGCAAGGAGAGGAAGTAGGACAACAAACCACAAATGTGAGGAGAGGCCATCGAGGTTCCACTCAAGGAAGCAGTGGCAGTATCAGAACCAATGTAGGTACTAAGGATGTTAAGACCTGGAGCAAAAATGTCAACTGCACTTCCGTAGTTGGAGAAGTATGCTCTAGTGTCAGAGATGGTCGAGGCACCAACAGTGATGGCCAATTCAGCGGAGGCCGGCGAGGTGTTAGCGGCATCCTGATTCTCATTACCAGCAGCCACGGCGAAGTGGATACCGGCTTTAACGGCAGCATTGACGGCCAAGTCCAAAGCTGGGGATTTACCGCCTCCCAACGACATGTTGGCAGTGGAGCCCTTGAATCCCTTCTTGTTCTTCTTGACAGCCTCTTGATGGGACTTGGCTGCAAATTCCACACCCTTGACAACGTCAGACATGGAGCCAGATCCATTGGATCTCAAGACCTTGATACCAACAACCTCGGCCTTCTTTGCAACACCGTAGTCTTTGGAAGCGATTGTACCTGCACAATGAGTACCATGACCATTGCCGTCGGTGTCGCTATCACCAGATGGAATGGTGGCACCCCATCTGGCTCTACCTTCAAATTGCTTGTGGTCAACAAACACACCTGTGTCGATCACGTAAGCAGTAACACCTTCACCAGCATCGTTGTCGTAAAGGTATTGGTTGAAGTTACCCAAGGAGAGAGGTTGACGGTGGGAAAGTCTGGCCAAACCCCAAGGAGCGCTCTTTTGAACTTCAAACTCGTTAGCGTAGACGGTCGAGTCCTTTTCAACAAAAGCGACGTTAGGGTCACTGCGGATCCACTCAATGGTAGAGTCCAAAAAGTAACCACTGAATCCAGACAAAGTGTTGGCGATGTCAAACAGGTCAACGATTCCACCCTTGACATCGACTCCCTTGGTGGACACAAAGAATGGGTCAGATGGGTCAGCCTTGGCCACGTCCTCGCTCAGCTTGGCAACAACAAGCTCTTGGTGGAACTTGGCTTGCGCAGAAGAGACATCTCCCTTGTACACCACGATGTACTTGTGAGGAATAGTCTCACGGGGGTTCTCGATAAATGGAGCCAATGCAGCAGCTGCAGAGTCCACTTTATCCTTGACAGTCTCCTTCAAGTCCTGGGCCTTTTCGGCAACCACCTTGGCGGAGTCAGCCACACTGGCCTTGAGGTCAGACTTCATCTCCTCAAGCTCCGAGTTTTGGAACACATCAATGACATCGTTGAGGCTTGGGATAAGCATACCATTGACAGCGCCAAGGGAGGCTAAAATGGAGAGAGCCACAGAGCGAGATAACAACATATCTCGGATTAAGGGTTAAGAGATTGGAAGGGCTCTTGGGTGGCAAAAGCTAAAAAGTATAAACTTTGGATTCGAGGTTAACAGGAGCGTGTGTGTATTCTTGGGATCGATTATCGCTATAAAATTTCGGTATGAGACCAATAGCGAATGGGAAATAAGAATAAGGTTGTGAAGGGATAGTGTGGCGATACGGGGTTTAAATAGAAAAAGAGGAATGGGGGTGAGCGTATGCAGTGCGCTCGCGCCTCGGAACTTGCTTCTTGTGGCTGGACAATCAGGGGTGTGTGCAGACCAGGGGGTGCATACCAGTAATCTGCTTGATTAAAAGAGTTAGCTCTTTAATGTGATATTATCATTTTTTAGTAAGGATGTTTTTTTTTTTGCGTTTCTAATTTTTGTGGTAGGCTTCTAGCCCGTAATGTACCTATCTCATGTGCGGATTATAGTCTGCGGGAGAACCAAAATCCCTGCATAACCTCTTGGTAGAAAGGACGACAAAAACCGGAAATATAAAAGATTTACTAGAAGTGCCTAAAAAATAAACACCAAGGAGCAATTAAAGAGGAGCAGAAAGTCCGAACTCTTTGCGAGTCCAAACCGTCCATAAATAGCATTAGGGTTATAGAGGCGACTGCGGTTACATCATTGATAAGATAAGGAGCGAGGTACGGATGCGCGGACGTTATGTCATGCAGATCCCCGCGCGTTCTCCACTAACCACAGTTTTGCTCCTTGGACACCCTCCTTATTCACAGCCTTATAGATCTGAGATTTGGGGAATGCTCCTTCACTGAGGAGCACATCGATGTAATTTTTCTTTTCCTGGTTGCTTTGATTAACGCAAAACCAAAAAGTATTTCTGTTTTCTTTCTTGTTGTGTCCGTTGATCGGTAAGTGGGGATGACTGATAGCAGGCAATAGTACTTCTTTCACACGCGTTAAGGCTTCTTGAATACCCATTTTGCCGCGACTAATGGAACATTCGGTGTTCCGACACCACCCATTTTGACAACCTTTGGTGAGTTGAATAACATACTTTCGCTCAATGCGGTTTTGTAGCTTGGAATTATCCGTATCGAGAAGCGTCAGATAAAGAGGGCCATAGCATGTGCCACACAACCCTAAGGTATTATCTCTCTTATCATTCTCCAAGAGAATATTGCTGCAAACCTGGTTCAAGCAAAGATTAGCAAGCTCCGCATCCTGGTCGCGTTTGACGATAGCGTGTATTTGCAAATGCTTAGCCATATCTTTGTTTCGCAAGACCTTGCCACACTGATAGCATTCAGCAGTACGATTCCCGCACTGACTTTCGTGATGAGTGAGATTGGCAAATCTGTCTTCATAAGTGGATTCCTCTTGGGGCACAATCAAATGACAAAATAGGCATTCGGTCAATTTGGCAGGGCATTCAGTGGATTTGTGTTTCTGAACCAAGTCAATAAAGCTCGAGTACTCCGTAGTCAGAGAGCACTGGGTGCAACGGTATGGAGCCTCATGCATGATCTTAGCATGCTTGTATTTGAAAGTAGCCGAATTTCCATGAACAGTGCAACTTTCACAATGCCAATGGCTGGCAGGGATTTTAATGCGGAATACTTCTCCACACAGACACTTAATGTTGTTGCGTTGGCAGAAAGCTTCATGCACAGTAAAATTGGCCGGGTCAATGAATCTGTCGCAATTGGAGCATTGCTTGCCGTTCACCACATTTTCTGTAGCCTTTGGCTCTTCTGAAGCAGCAGTTGTCAATGTAAACTTGACGTTTGCTTTTTCCGACCATGCAAATGGCACAATGTATAGCCAACAAGCGGAATCAGTTTTAAACCTTTCGATGTGATTCGCAATCTGGTCTACTCGGGTGTCTAATACTATTGTCTTTGTATCAGGTGCTTCTTCATCCTGCAACATCGTACAACAATAGAAGTTTTCGAGTGTTAGTAACTTATCCAACCCAAAAATCATGTCGACGTTGCATATTTCACCATCCGTAGCAAGCGATATGGTAATGAAGCGTTTAGAGTTCAAAAGATCCACCTTTAATATACGTGGGACTTGAGAATCGTGGAACGGTTCAAGCTCTAGCTCAGTATTCTCTTCCAAAAGTGGAACGTTTTCAATATGTGACATGGCAGAGTTGTGCCGCTGCTGCTGAGCACCCATGATGTCATCCAAAGGAATAACATCTAATGCTATATCAGTATCCACAACAATGACGGAGGATGCATTGGAGTCCTCCACAAGAAGAGATACCGTTTCTCTGGCCACGGGATCTTCGTAATTGAGAATTTGGCCCTTCGATAAGGTCGTATATGAGGTGCTTAGAAAAGACTCCAAGTAATACTTCCAGTTGGTCACGTGAGGATAAAACTGAAGTGGTTTCAACGTAAGAAAAGTGCCTTTTTCAATATTAAACAGAGTGGAACATGTGGCAGTTAAGCCTTCGAGCTTATTGTATACCTCTTCCGGGACATGGATAGTAAGTGGTGGAGCGGTGAACTCTTTCACGCCCACTAACAAAGAATCATTCAAGGTAAAGATTAAGGGATGCGGTAGCTGGGGATTCAAAGCAAGAGTATTCAGCAAAAGCGATACCGGGAATATACACTTGTCTGAATATTTTGGTAAGGACTCGGATAAGACGATTTGGTATTCGGACATGAGGTGGATCTATGATTTTGCCGTTGTTCTATAGCGAGCGCGCATATACAGGCCACTGACTGTCTGGCTGCAACAGACCAACAGACCCAACTAACAGTAGAGAAACAATAGACAGTCGACGGACAGAATTGGTTTGAATAAAAAAAAATAGCATTAAAATATGCTCAAGAATCCAAAGAAATTGATGTAATTTTAGGTGAGCACCGAAGAGTGTCTTTCACAGCTACGTAGTCAGCGTTCTAAATCTCCAAGTATTCGGTATCATACCACACACATCACAAAAGACACTAAGCAATTTCACTTAATTAGAGTTATCTTACTTAAGCGTTTTTTGAAGTACCATTTTTATTCAAAAGTGATAATTATTAATGAGATTTGGGTTAGTGGCTGGCAGCTGGCAGCTGGCAGTTGGTAGTGCGTGGATGTCAATCAACAAGTACCAACATAGACCTAAAATTTCTCCCACTTCCAGACCGATTCTCCCGGGTTCACAAATTCATCATCGTTCTTCTCAAAGTAAACACCTTGGTCTCCACCTTGAGAAATAAGCACGTTGAGCAAATACGTGAACTTACTATAGTCCTTCTGGTCCCAGATTGCGCGAGCCTGCTCCAACACCTTTTCCTTAGGTACAGTTTCTTTCACCTCAAGCTTGACACCATGAGACTTTTCGTACTTTTGAATCACTTGTTTTGGAGTCACCACTCCAGACTGCACACGAACAATTTGGGGAAGTTCTTTTGTTGCCTTGGAAGCAATGGCTGCAACCACTCGGCCAATATCCTTGATATTGGTGAAGGAAACAGACTCGTCAGGTGACCCCAAGTAAGTGACGGTCTTATTCTCGAGATCCCCACCGACATGACCAATTCTTTCATACAACCATGGGCCACCAGCAAATAAACTGGTGACGATATCCACGGTCTTCACGCCCTGTTCACGCACCTTCTGCGAATGAGCATTCTTGAATGCAAGAAAGCCAGGGAGCACTTTATCAGCAGCAGCAATGTCCACGCCAAATTGAGAGGGAATGTATAATTTTGGCTTGATATGACCCACCAAGCCCTCCAAACCTGTAAAAGTCTTGGGGTTCGGATTGGTCAATGCAATCACCACATCAACTCCCTTCAAAGACTCGGCCACAGGTTTCCAGTCTTCACTGATATCGCCTTGGACATACTTCACAACATCCGTTGATTTTTTAGAGCCCGAGTCTCTGGTCACTGCAAGAACAGGAAAAGAGAAGTTTTTGTTGAATGCTTCGCTTTGGATGGCTTCCAATGTAGCAGTGCCTAAAGCACCGTTAAGGCCGATGACTGCAACTGAGAGAGACATAGAGGTTAAAAAAGGGGTAGAGATTGGGGTAGTTTAGAATTCTTAAATTCTGGAATGATTAAACACTGGAATGATTAAAATCTGGAATGCTTTTTCTTCAATTACTTCGATTCCATCTTTTTATACTTAAACATGTGGCGTTGCTTACATCTGGTGTAGAGTGAGCCTCAGTTCGATGTGAGCCTCAGTTATCCAAAGTTGGTCGCACTAATGGGCCCTTGGCATCCACACAAGCCACAAGCCGCGCTGATACACCATAGATACACTACGGATACACACCTTAGATATATACACCATAGTCAATACCTATAGAGTACCCTACTACCCCTACTACAAAAAAAAAAACGCAGTTGAAGAGAAGATGCATCACGTGACTGGTGACTTGGTTTAAAACTATGCAAACTTTTTTTGATCCCTTTTTACCTTTTTTTTTACCTTTTTTCTTCTTTTTTTTTTTTTGTTTGTTTTATGCTGATTGCTTAATCCTTACTTGTTCAATGTACTTATGCGCAGACCGTTTTCTTTGTTATGAGTGGCCATAGACGTATGGATCTGTCGATCTTTCTGAGGATCTGTCAAGAATTCGCGCACATTGTTTAACAAAGCCATCGACTGCATATAAAAGTAGACATACATAACAATTGATTTGGGCAGGCTAAACTTCGCTAGCTGAAAAAACATTTTACATGGAGACTCTTTCAAATAGGGGTAAATGTGTTTTTTTTTTGTGTAGATGAGAAGTCTTGCTCTCTTCATTCATCAAGGTTCCTTTCTCCGGGGTTCCATTCTCCGGTTTGTCTTTTTTTTTGGTGTATTTTGAATGCGCACGTGGTCCACCATACTGTAAAACCTTATAGGATAACCTTTTAGTAGTAAAGGCTGTGAAAAATTTTTTACTAATATTAGATACATCAAGTAAACCTATATCTTTTACGGTTCTTCTCCTTACATATTAAATTCTTCCTCATCATCATGACACTGGCCAAGATGTCAAATTACGAAGACGTCCTGCACAGAATTCTATAGTTCTTTTAGTTATGTAAGAAGAAAAGAACAATGGAAACCTAAATAGACTCCGTGCAGGTGTAGGCAAGATTCTTGTAACCATGCTTCTAAAATACGCCCATATTTCTTACCTTTTTAAAACGGAATTTAACCCTTCCCACACATTATTGGTGGAACTAACTCCACCTCATACCACTTCGAAGTGTCCTGCACAAGCCTTCTATCGGTCGCCCTAGAGCATCTTAGATCGCTGCGGCTTCTTCATCACACTCTCATTATCCTAAGATTCATTTCTGAGGACCCACTTTTTCATACCCTTCCATAACAGTATTTGTATGTAGCAGCAGTTATACACTTGCTTGCATCAAAAACATATAGTTCTTCCACGCTCGTTTCAAAATGTCCCAAATGTCTGTATTGACCAGGCTAAAATCGCCAAGGCCCTTGGTGGTTATTACTCTCTTGACAATTCTTCTTGTCAATATCTACATTTCCATGCGGAAAACCGAGTTGGTTGCACCTACGAATATGGGGCTCAACAACTCCATGGAGTTTTCCAGTGAATATATCGAGTCTCTCCGGAAAGATATTTTGGAGGGAAAACAAAATGAGTTGGTGGACGAAGTCAAAAAAAGTCTTCACGACAAGTTATACCCTGAAATCGAAAGAAAAGTTAAAGCAGAGGTCGATGTTAAAGTCCGGCCCAACTATGAGAAACAAATCAAGGAAGATCTTGAAAAGTCTCTTTCCCTCCAATACATGCTGACGTACAAGTTGGATTATGTCTTGATAGAAAACATGGCTGCAGAGTACTTGAAAGATAATATCGAAACAATCAAGCAGTTGTCACTTTTGGATCTTGCCAGTTCAATAAATTCTTCTGCAACTGATGGCTCTGCACCGGTTGAAAGTGCACTTAATGAGGTGATATCCCGGAAAAAATGGTTTGACTTTGTTCTTCGGAATGTGATTTTAGATTCTGCTCCAACACTTGGTCCATTAACTACCGAAGAAAAAGGAAAGCTTATCAATAACTGTGGGTTCATTATCAACCCCATGATATACGACAAAAATCACTTGTCTAGAGTGAAACTCTCTTCCGAAAGAATGTCTGACTTTAAGAAGTCCCATGGGAAAATTTTCCAGCACCTCAGTTTAATGGAAGCTCCCTCAAGACATATTTTCCATGGAAAGGGTATTATTATCAGTGGTGGTGGTGCATATACGGCCGGAGCCCTAGTCTCGATCATCCAAGTCCGTGAATTGGGGTCCAAATTGCCTATTGAGCTTATTCTCAATGACAACTCTGAGTACGATGAGTACATCTGTAAAGAAATGGGTTCAAAGTTCAATTTCAAATGTGTTATCATGCAGAACGAACTCGGAGCAGAAATCATGGAGAAATTGAAAATCACTAAGTTCCAAGCCAAGGTCATGGGTATCCTCGCATCTTCTTTTGACCACGTGATTTGTCTTGATGCAGATAATATGCCACTCATCAACCCTGACGAGTTACTCACTTCTTCTGCATACTTTGAGTCTGAGTTCTTGTTGTGGCCTGATCTCTGGCATAGAACGATCCTGCCGTTGTATTATGACATTGCCGGAATCCAATCTGGACAAGTCGTGAGAAGGGGAGGAATCCCCAACTCAGATGATTTCATTGATTACTCCAAGAAAGGAAACGGAAGAGTTCATTTTCATGACTTAGATGGTCTTCCTGATACTCGCTCTACTGAAACAGGGCAAATGGTGTTCTCAAAAACTAGGCACTTCAGGTCTTTCATCTTGGCATTATACTACAATGTCTACGGTGAATCCCATTACTGGCATCTTATGTACCAAGGCTCTCCAGGATCCGGAGACAGAGATACTTTTGTTCCAGCCTTACATGTGTTCCACGAGCCATATCATGTGGTTAGGCAAAACACGTGGTTGGCTGGGTTCGATCAAGCAGACGGCAAGTTCCAAGAAACCACTATTGTGCAATATGATCCCACAAGTTCCTATGCTTATGAGACTGCGTGGAAAAACTGGCTCAAGTCCAAGAATCATGACCTGAGAATGTTACACTACCAGAATAACGATGAAACAAATGATTTGATTGAAGAGTTTCGGAAACAAGACTCGACTCCCGCTGCTCCCAAGGTATTCTTCCTTCATATTCATAGACCCAAGATTAACTTCGTGGAGGGAACTTCCGAAACAAACTACTTTGACTGGGACAAGCAGAGGAATTTAGGCAAATACGGTCGCTACAAGGATAAGTTTGGGGATTCGGATTGGGAACTTAGATTTTATTCGATTTCCCAGTGGTTGGCTTGTAAGGGTATCCAGAGTGAGACCTGGTGGAAGTCCGTGAAGCGGGACCAAAAGGCTGCTTGTGAAAAAGTATCAGCCTACGTTAAATTTCTTTTGAGTGACTCGAAAGACTACAAAGCTCAATCTTTTAAAACCATCGATATGAGCGAAGCATCTGCTTAAGCATAGATATGGATTAAGTACTTCCCTTCCAATCACTCTTCGTCATCAGTTTCGCTTCCACTTTCATCACTGCCGGTTTCAGAGTCAGTTTCAGTTTCAGTTTCAGTTTCAGTTTCACTCTCTTCACTTCCACTCTCTTCACTATCATCTTCATCTTCGGAATCATCATTACCGTCTTTACCGCCCTGGACGGCAATTTCTTCAATGGTCACGTCAAAGCCCTGGGAGGTCAAGAAATTATTGAACTTTTCACACTTGGCAGCAGGGACCGTGGTGAAAATCATCGAGGTTTCTGGTGAAAACAATGGAAGGAAGTACTTCTTCAAGACGTAGATGATATCGTCTTTGGTGAAAGAATTCAACAGGGCCAAGAAAAGATCGATATAATGAGATCCTCTCTTCTTGAAAATCGTATCGATGATACTGTTCATTCCTGCGTCATAGTTGTTGGCCTCGTTACTGGCCAAAATGCTGACAATAGCTGCGACGGAGTTATCAAGACTGATTTGGTCGATTTCAAGTTCACCATTGGCGTATTTTGTAATGAGGTCTTTAGCCACAATCCATGATTGCTGACTGTCCGCTCCTCTGTAGACACTGAAGGATAAAAATCCAGACTCAATTAACCTCTTGACGTTGGCTCCGTATGCAAGCCCAGTACCTCTAATGGCTCTCCAAAATGGACCCTCCGGTGCTTCCAAAAACTCGCTAGCAAGAGCTATTTTGAAGATATCCTCGTCCAAGTAGTCAGTTGGGATCGGGGTTACTGCAATCAAGTGGGAACTGTCACTAGCTGGTCTTGGAAGTATGAAGGCTTTTTTAGAGCATTCCTTACCAATGTCAGTCTTATATTGGAATGACCTAGGGAATTCTGAAAGCGAGAATCCTGGTGCAGATGACGAGCTTGAGAATTCCTCTGTGAAGTTTTTCCATGACGAAACAGGCTTCTCCAACTTGGAGCATCCACCCACGACGAAAACCTTCATGTTTGGTACATTAAACAAGCACTCACGGATTTTGTCAAGATCTTGTTTGATTTCATCAAACTTTCCATTGTTACACTTCTGGAGTAATTCCTTGTAGAATTCCTCTGTATTGATGCAATCCTGGGCCTTTTTAAGTGACGAGTCGTTGAAAACATTCCTGTATTCCATCGAGTACATCATGTGCTCGTCTCCTCTTTTCTTGTCTGGCAATGAGTTGATGATCTTCTCGATGAGAACCTTGGTACGCTCTTTCTCAAATACAGAGTACTTCAAAACATTGATCAACCATTGGATTGCCTTGTCATACTTCTCTGTTTCGAACATAATTTTGACGCCAACAAGTTCTGTAAACTGGTCTTCAATGCCATTATCAAATTGGAACTCGATAAGGTCCTCGTTGATTTGAGCAATAACCTCGTCATATGGTAAGTAATCTCCATTTGGGAGTTGAATGGACAATGAGAAAATCTCCTCAATCAAAGAAAAGTATTTCAAGAGTGGAGCTGGAACATGCTCGGGAGACATAACCAAATGCACCGTGGCAAAGTTCGACTTGTAGTCCTCGTAGTGTAAGTATAAAGGCAAATCTCCCACTGCATCCTTCTTGATATTCTCGAACATTACACCAGATGTTTTGTAGTCAGAATAGTCATCATTGTTGGAGCCAGCTCTGTAGGAGTCAGTTTTAATGAACTGAATATTGGAGGGGTCTGGCTTTCCAAACTGAGTCAAAAATTCATCCGGAATAGGTGTATCATTCTTCTTTTTTGCCAGCTCGAGTTTTTCGGTCAACTCAGCCAACCCATCAGGACCATACTTTTCCCTGATCGACTTGAGACGTTCCTTGTCGTCTTTCCTCATTTGCTTGTTCAACTTTTGAGAAGGTTTAGCAAAGCTGGTGGCCGATTTGTTGTTAACAAAATTTTCTTTGATGAAATCACACCACTGCTCAGCTGTCCATTGGGCAAGTACATTGTACTCTTCCAAGTCTCTAGCCCAAGCAGCTAAACTTGACCCATCCTCTTTGCCGTAGATGAAATCCAGGATAGCAATATTGGAGAAGCCGGATGCTTCTTTCTCGGTATTGGCAATATGTTTCAATCTTTGTTGGCGGATGACTTGTCTCATGTGTTTCAAGTCGAAGTTGGATGGAATGGATTGTTCGTGAATCAAACGTTGAACTTCGCTATCCACAAATTCTAAGGACTCAGTAGGAACTCCTCCGACGGAAAACATCAAGGCCGTCCGAATGAAGTCGTCGGTACCATATACAATTTCGGTAGATAATGGCTTTTTGATCTCCACCAAGTTCTTGTTCAATACGGAGATTGGGGATTCAGCAAGATATGCACCCACCATATCCACAGCCACGTTGCTGAGAATGTCGTTGCAGTCGGGACCAATCCATGCGATATTGAATTCGCCCATAGACTCATCCTCATCGGGGAACGTAGCCTTGGTAACAATCTTTTTCTGGAGAGGTAAGTCGGGCACAGAATCCACGAAAGGTCTCTTTTTGATGGTGGTTGGAGCGAGTTGGTTATCAAAGTCAGACATGACCTTCAAGAGCTCGTCTTCGTCAACGGTTCCGTTGATAACAACACAGACGTTATTTGGACGGTACATTTGGTCGTGGAAATCACGAATCTGATCGTTGGTCAAACTGCGCAATTCTGACATGAGACCACCGGTTTCGGAAGAGTAACCCGAGTCCTTGGCATACATAGATTTCTGCAAGTTCATATAGGCAATGAACCAGCTCTGGGTTTCTATACCCTGCATTTCCGAAAAGACTACACCCTTTTCTTTTCCCTTCCCGTCAATATGATACACTTCCGTTAAACAAGCTTCGTCTGTAAGTGTTGGGTTAAACAAGTGGTCTAAGTAAATGGGAAGTAATGTTTTGAAACCCTCCCAGCCAGCAGTATTAAGAGTGTACACAGTCTGGTCAACACTCGTCCATGCATTGGTGGAGGAGAAAAAGCGGCTGCTCAAACTATCCAAGAGGCCTTTGTAAGGGTACTTTTTTGAGCCCATGAACACTAAGTGCTCCAAGGTATGCGGGCATCCCGAGTCGTTTGCAATCTCTGTTGCCACAGCAAAATGGCCCTGTACTATTGGTGACGGGTGGTCAATGTATACCAACTGCAAGCCAGTCCGAGACGACTTCCATTTGGTGATCTTTGCAGGGGCATACGCCACCTCGAAGGAGACTTGGCGTATGAAATTGCTCATGGAAGAGGTGATGAATAGGTGATGAATGTGCGATTTTTGGTGCGATGTTTTGCATATGAGAGTAGGACCACCAGGAGTATACTGGCGATGTCATATATATATATATATATAAATGTGCACAGAAAAAGGCTCATGTGACCCTTGAAATCTGAATAACCAGTTTCAGTCTAATCTTTCCAAATTACAGCACAAGGAGCTAAAAGACATGACCAAAGTGTAGTTTATGGACAGTTCTAATGACTAGTGTTTGCAGCAAATGCGGCCCCGACAAGCACACGGACGCATGGAGATGCGCTATAGAACGAGATAATAGGTGAAAAGATATGGATCCAATCCAAGCCAGCTACAGTCAACAGAGTCTACCACAAGCCAAATAATCAAATTATTAAAATAGGGCGAAGTAATCAGGTGATCAAATACTCAAATACTCAAATACTCAAATACTCAAGTAATCAAGTAATCAAATACTCCGGTGGTTAATTGATCTGCGGAATTATTTTAGTGAAATTTTATTAGATGTTAAGGTGTAGTGGTAGTGTGCGAAATGACCTCTAATTATTTTTATGCTTTACAATTTTATTGATGGCACGCGATTTCACGACGAAATTGACATCAGTAACCAGTACATGGGCCTTGGCATTTGGCAATCAAATGACGACTGCTTAACCTAAAATAGTTTTTTTTTCTTTTTTTTTTTTTTCTTTTTCCTTAATAATTAATGGAATCCTTTCCTTATCCACAGGAATCTATTAAATAGAAGAATTCTATTATGGTGATCATTTTCACATGGTATAGTGTATATACACGATCTTGAGCTCACAGACTCTCGGCTGTCTACTCCTACCGGCCTTAAGCGCGTCTTTACACCCGTGCACCGCAAGCCTACTTGTTTACAATCTTCATCGCGGGCTTAGTAGTTAACACAGGACACCAGCCAAATTCTTCATCGTATGGATCCACAACCCGGGGGCTCTCTACCTCTTCAAGAGCACATCCGACAAGACTATGAGCTTGCTCAGAACCATATTCTCCCGCACGAGGAAGACAACACCTTTGCTCCTCCTGCCTTGAGTGCATACGGTATAGCCCTTCTAGGGGACCTGCTCCGAAATCACGCTGAAGAACCGCTCAGTTCGTCTCTCAAAACGAAGTTATCCGTGCATTTCCAGGATGTTTCCGAAAAGTCCCCATTAAATTCTTCGCCTGCATCGAAAAGTCAGATCCTACCCCAGGAGGGTTCCTCCAGTTCTACCGTTGCCAATACTAGCAATGTCACTTCCAATAGTAATGTGTCAGACTTTTCCAATATAAGCCACGCAAACATTAATTCCAGCATCAGCAATCCCAACCTCAGCAATACAAATCCTAATAGCATCACCACGCAAACGGGGAGTCCCCGCAACGCTGGAAATCTCTCTGCATCTTATTCCTCAGACCACTTCCTGGATGCAAAAGATTCTCATCTACGACTAGAGCCATCGTCAACAACCTCCAAAAGGGACTCTTCTACCCCCCTAGATAAATCCAGCATTGCGGCTCCCGTTGCCCCTGGTGGGTCCGCACCGGCCTTGACTACTACGAAACAAGTCAAGCGATCCCGGCTTTCGCGCCGCTTCAAATCCTTGGGTCCTCCGAAAAGGGCTTCTGATGTTGAACTCGAACAGAAAAAGCTTCTGGATGTTTTCGAAAAGGATGACCCGCGTACTGGGTCCAAGGATAGCGACGAACACTCGCATAGTCATGAATCATTGGATCCTGATCCTCGAACTGCCAATTTTTCAAGCGTCTCGGAGACGTCCAAACTTTCAGATCGTATCCGTGATTATACATCACTGCGGCTGTCAAACGGAGACCACAGCTATAGAAGTGTCTCTGATAGCATCGTCCTGAGTGAATCTCCAGCCAAACGAGCCGTTTCTGGTAATTCTGAGTTCTTCAAGAGCTTAGAAAGACTCAAGAATAGATCGCCTCATTTATCGGAGCTTGGTCAAAATTCAAGCAACCGGTTTCTGGTCTCAAGTCGCCAGTCAGAGGTGTCTCATTCATTAAGGGCTTTTGATTCGAGTTCACGTGCTCCACTTAACGAAAAGTCTCCTCAATACTTGAACGCTGAAAAGCCTACCGATTTTAGGAAACCAAGAAACCCTAAGTCCCCTTTGCCCGTTCCGGTGGAGAGTAAAGCGCCTCCTTCGAGTGCAACAATCACCCCTGTGCCTTCATCTGCTATGAGTTCAAGAAAGCGTCAATACGACCCACATGTTGTTCTTAACGAAGATCCTAACCGAAGAAAAGTCATCTACGTCAACTCTACCCAGTATGAGAAGCTAGAGCTTTTGGGCAGAGGAGGTTCTTCCAAGGTCTACAAGGTTCGCTCTCTCGCAGACAAGAAGGTGTATGCCATCAAAAAGGTTTCTTTTGACCAATTTGACGAAGCATGCGTGAAAGGTTTCAAAGGTGAAATTGATCTCTTGAAGAAGTTGAGGGATGACAGCCGAGTAGTGTCGCTACTCGACCATGCTGTGAGCGAAGGGTCCATTTACTTGGTGATGGAGTGTGGCGATCTTGACTTAGCCCATGTCTTATCCAACAAGCTTGCTTCTGGAAAAAGTTTGGATATGAATTTTGTGCGCTTCCATGCTACTGAAGTTCTTCGGTGTGTTCAAGCTGTTCATAAGGCAGGCATTGTGCACAGCGATTTGAAACCAGCGAACTTTCTTTTCGTCAGGGGGACTTTGAAAATAATTGATTTCGGCATTGCTAACGCTGTCCCAGACCATACGGCCAACATTTATCGCCAGTCCCAAATCGGAACACCTAATTACATGGCACCGGAAGCTTTGATTGAGGCAAGCGGTGGGGCCAGTATGAACAAGTCATCGTCGTTCTGGAAAGTGGGCCAGCCATCAGATATTTGGTCCTGTGGATGCATCATATATCAGATGATCTATGGTCGTCCTCCTTATGGCGCCTTCTCTGGCCAGCAAAGGATTATGGCTATAATGAATCCCATGGTCGAAATACAATTCTCCAGCAAAGGTATAGACGGGAACCGCGTCCCCCAGAGCTCAATTATTCTAATGCGCAAATGCTTGGAAAGAAACCCTAATAATAGATGGACCGTGGAGGAGTGTCTCAACTGTGATTTTTTGAAGCCCAAGGCCGTGAATAAAGCATTCTTGAAGGATTTGGTATATTCTGCTGTCAATTATGGATACAACAGTAAAGATTCTGGCAATCTTACTGATGAGATATACGATAAACTCGTTGACACTGTCCTCAAGCAAATAGAGGACCTAAATTTTGCATGAACAATACATATTGAACGTATTAATGGTATTACAACAAGTAGTAACGTCGAACTTTATATGTATTTTGCGATTCTAGGCTGTATTAGCGGGGGCCCAACTTTTCCAAAACTCTTGAGCCCTGCTCCTCCCATTCCTGCTTGGAAATCCACATGTGGTCTTTCTCGGCCATGATGTTAGCCAAAACTGCACCTCCAATGAAAACCATGTGTCTCCTCCTTGGGGGATCTTCGATTCTGACCTTAAATTTATCTAACCTGGTTGCATCTCCATGCAACACTCTCGTTAACCACAACTGCTTCATTTCCTTTTCCAATCTCGAAGGCAAGCCCGGGTACATGGAAGAACCACCAGATAAGACAATGGCCTTGAACAAAGACGATCTGATATCGACATCTGCAGATTGAATAGTGTTGAATAAAGTCTCACCCACACCAGCTTGTTCAACATCCACCAAGTTCGGCTGGAATAAGCACTCGGGAGCCTCAAATCTCTCGGAGCCAACCTTGATCACACGGCCATCAGGCAATTCGTAGGACTCGACCAAAGTGGTTGTTTCATTTGCCAATTTGGCATCCAATGCCAAATCGCAAGACACATAACAGAGCTTTTCTTTGATTTGACGAACCGTCTCAAAATCAGCAGTACGGTTAAATGCATATCCACGGCGCAACAACAAGTTGATCAAGTTTCGGGTCACGTCACGGCCCGCAACGTCCAATCTCTTGGTCAAGTGATTCAACACCACGGACTCATACACTGGCACAATGTGAGTAACACCATCACCGGAGTCCACCACCACTCCGGAACTCAAACCTTGAGCATACAAGGCCAAAACAGCTTGGATGGCGACGTAGACTCCGCCAAACTGGTATTTTTCAAACATAACGTCGCACATGGTCTCTCTATTCTTTAAAGGATTCATAGGAGGCTCCGTCAATAAGATTTTCTTATCCTGAGTTTGGAGTTTCATTCTCTCATAAAAAGCATAGTCCCACAAATGCTCCATGTCCTCCCAGTTCTTGATGATACCGTTCTCCATGGGGTAGGATATCTGTAACAAAGATCTGACCTCACTGGCCTCGGAACCACACATAATATCCTTGATTTCAATGTTGTCCGGGACCAAAGTGTTCCTTTCTTCAGCCCGCAAGATAGGTCTACCCACCAAAGATGGGAATGTGTAGTCGGGGAAGTTGGTACCAGCCCTTCCTATTTTAACAAAACCTGTACCTTGGTCAAGAACTAATAGTTAGTATGTTGAAAGAGAATGGGGATTGAGCCGCACAAAAGACAGCAAAAGACAATGATAAAGGATTTGAGCATATGACTCTTTACATACCAATTGGCGCCTCGTTCATGTTGTTTGGTGTAGTCTATATAGGAGTCGTTGAGGCGCAACATTTGAGATAGGTGGGGTGCTGCATGCAGGCCCCGAGCATAGCTCTACTGCGATATTATACTGGCACTTGGACTACACATATAGACCCTTCATAAGCTAAAAATTATAATTATATTGTCTATCCCTGAATCGTAGGAACATGGTATGCGAAAGTAAGGTATGACGTGTGAGTCTTGATCTCCGATTCAATCTTGGTGACTTGCTTCCACTGGAACTGCTCGTCTCCCTCCTTGACCCGGATTCCCTTTCCGAATGGGTTAAATTTAGGCATCTTCTCGTAAACCGTACTTGGTTCAGGCAGAGATTCGGCCTCGAGTTCGGAGGCAGACCGCTTGACGGCTTCCGGAGTCCCCGAATCACCATTCTCGTCTATTTTGACTTGTCTTCTGCCCTCTATGCCTTGAGACTTTCTGCCTTGGATCTGTTTCAACCGTTTAATGACATCGTGAACATCACGCACCATTTCCTTCCGGGCCTCCCACCTACGGCCAGCAATCTCCACCATTTCAATGTCTGTCCAGCCGTTTTGCTCCAACGCCTCGATTGTCTTGTCTACTTGTTCAATGCATGGACTGAAACAACAAATACCGACCCTGGAATCTTGTGATATCACGGACGGCAAGTTGGAGATGGCGGTCCATGGAGCAGGCAAATCGAGGAACACTGCATCACAGGAAAGTCCGTTCTTTTTGGCGAACTTCTCCGGGAGATCATCGATTTCAAAGCCATCGTGACACACATCGCGATGGGTAATGTGCACATTATTATCCAAGAGACCATGTTCTTGTAATTCTCGCTGGGCCTCTAAGAACCGAGGCTCGTGGAATTCGTATGTGAAAAGCCGGCCTTCGTCACTCAAGGTCCTGGCGAATGCATGCGTGAATGAAGCTGAACCTGTACCTGCCTCAATGACTCTAGATCCACTGGTGATGCCCAATCTTTGGATGATATAGGACGAGTCCGGCGTGTATACGATCTGGGTTCTATGTGGTAATGAAACTGTCCATAACTCGGGGCTAGGATGGAGGAGGTGGACGAACCCTCTATCCTTTAAGCCTCCCATCTGCGTACCATACTTCATACCTATCATTCTGTCATGGTCGAAGTTTCCAAACCGGGTATTGAGAAGCTCACCTTTCTTGACGGTGATGGGCTTGATCAAACCTCTGCTCACAAACGCAAGCACAAGGTCGCCCTCTTCTATGTAATCCTTGTACCGGTAGAAAGACATGGGTGTGTAGTAAGCGAGATGATCTCATCGCGAATAGCGTTGAGGCATGGGTTTTTCGGGTGTACCGTGGTGTGGACAGGCTACTCTAACGACTCACTTTTGGTGGTATCAATGTTTTTTTAATTCAGTGGATAGAGTGGTTTAAGAAATGTCATTAAAAAAATTGGATTATTATTATCATTATTTTTTTGATTGAATTACCATTTAACATGTTCATAGTGGACTAGTAATCGCATTTTGCAGTTACCTCATACCTCATAGCTTGCCAATTCCCGCAATTAAAGGTAGAGTCAATATCGAGCAGGTTCAACCCATACTCAAATGTATGATACCAAACTGACAAGTACATTTTATAATTTTATAATATTTTTTTTTTCTTCAATTTTCATAAAGTTATACTATGTTAAGAATTTTAGACTGGATCCTGATAATTCCCTATACATAAGATGAATATATAGGGCATTTGCTATTGGAGATATTGCTATTAGTGCTAATGGCATGTACTTCTGTCATGCTCATACTGGCAATACACTGAGACCTTCTCTCTGATCACACCTAAAACCAGTACTCACTAAGTATGAATCAAAAGTAGGCATTAACACATGATCTATAGAAGAAAAAAAAATACTCAAAACCCCAAAAAAAAATCTTTTCAATCCAAACCATTACTCCGGGTATAGTATATGTTAGGGTCCTGTCAAAGGGCGTGCGTGCACCAGTTCCGTCGCATGAAAAAATCAATCTCTCAACCCCAGCCAACGACAAACAATAAGCCGTATCCAGAGAATGTCGGCTATAGCGCAAGACGAGGCGCAGTTCCCGCACCAATCACATAGTCAAGAGTCCCAACGAGAACAAAGCGGTACAGGCTCCGACTCCACCACCTCCAATGCAGAGGACTTATACTTGGAGTCTTATGCTTTTACTACGGCAGCAGCCATCGTGGGCTCTGTCGACCGTAAGATCTTCGTCTCCTTGAGAGACGGCAGAAATGTGTTTGGAATCTTGCGGACATTCGATCAATTTGCCAATTTGGTTTTACAAGACACTATAGAAAGAATATACTTGCCCAAGAAGGACGAAAACAGCCCAGAGAGATTTGCAGAGGTGCCCATTGGCGTGTTCATGGTCAGAGGAGAGAACGTTGTTATGTTAGGTGAACTAGATATAGATCATGAGGATGACCATCTCTACGAAAGAGAGCAGGTCTCTTTCCAGGAAGCGGACAAAGAGCTTAAGCTTCTCCAGAAGGAGAGGGTCAAGGAGGAGAGCATAAAGGCTAAGAATTACTTGAAGCGTGGTCTCGTCCATGACTTTGTTAAAGCGGACTTGTACTAAAACAATTGTGACATATATTTTTTTTATTTCTGCATAGATGCTAACGATACTCCCATGAAATCTCCTGCTCCATGTAGCTGCTTTGAAGTTGCACTTGCACTTGCACTACAATTTGGCAACTTCCACCACTCTCTTGTCCAAGTTGTTGTAGTACTCGTCCACCAATGGAAACTTCTTGTACTCGTTTCTGGCCAATTGCCCCAAATGTGCTTCATCTGGCCCGTCCGCGATACGTAAGGTTCTGGTCATGGCATATGCTCTAGCCAACTCTGTATCTTGAGAAACACCTTCCGCTCCGAACATTTGAATGCCCCAGTCCAATAAGGCCAAGATGGTTCTTGGGGTTTCAATCTTGGCCATGGCGATTTCCTTGGTGGCACTTTTAGCTCCTCCAAGGTCAATCTGGTGAGCAGCATTTAACACAAGAAGCCTGCACTTTTCAATGTCAATTTTGAACTGAGCAAAAGCATTCAAAAAGGACTCTTTCTTTTTAAGAGGATGTCCGAAAATAAGTCTGTGGTTGGCCCGGTGGGCTACTTTCAATAAGGCCTGTTCACCCACACCAATGGTTCTCATACAATGGTGGATTCTTCCCGGACCTAATCTGGACTGGATAATCTGAAACCCTCTAGATTTCTTATACAAAATCTCCTGGCCCCGGTCCTCGTCTGGAACCTCGAAGTTATCGAACACCACTTCACAATGGCCATGGGGAGCATCATCGTAACCAAAAACAGTCAAAGGTCTGGTCAAACGGGCTTTTCCAGACTTGAGGGCTTTTTTCGAATCAATCACCAAAACAGAATGGTTCAAATATGGATGTTTCCCCTCATCAGTCTTACACATGACCAACCATACACTGCAATGAGGGTCACCAGCACCGGAAGCAAACCACTTAACTCCATTGAGGACATAATTACCCTTTTCGTTGACCTTGGCCGAGCAAGAAATATTCAAAGCATTGGAAGATGAAGTTCCTTTCTCTGTCATTAAGAAGGCCGAACGGATCTTTCCATCGAGGAGTGGCTGCAACCACTTTTTCTTCTGCTCTGGTGATCCGTACTTAGCAAGAATCTCCATGTTTCCTGTATCAGGAGCATTTGTATTTGTTGCCGTTGGAGCAATAAGCGAACGGCCCAAGTACTCGGCCATGATTCCATATTCCAAATTGGTGTAGCCTCCTCCCTCAGCATAAGCCTTGGAAAGGAACATATTCCAAAGACCCAACAGACGGGCTTTTTCTCTAAGCTTGTCTACAATCGGAGGGACTTGGTCCCAACGCTTGGTCGGATCGTCGGGCATTTGGTCCAAATATACTTGGTCTGCGGGGATACAATAATCATTGACAAAGTCCTTGGTCTTCTGAATAGCCTCCAAGCCGCGAGGCGAGATTTTTTCCAAGAAAATTGCAGGGATATCGTCTTTCACTGAAGTCATACTGGAGAAGAAGAAGGAGGAGATGCAGACACACGATTTAGAGTTTTAAAGCCCGTGTTCTATGCGGTGTTCCCCGCATTTCCTATGCATGAGACTTTCGCACCGATGCCGAGATACCGACACCTGCAGTGAGTACGGCCAAGAGGAGAGCCAAGCCATAAATATAGAATAAAGATCTGCTCATATTCTTCAGCATAAAATTTGAGACATGAAATAATTATATTTAACAAGACATATTTAGCACAAAATATCTAGTGCATGATTTACAGTACATAATTAGGAGGTTAGAATGGGCGCTATTGTGTTGGTGCTTTGGGTCTGGGTTATTGTGTGCGCTAGAGACTGTGAGACTGTAGTTGGAAAACAGCACCAAATAAGAGCGCGCACGGCGCTCTAGGCTTGCAGGGCACGTCGCTACTAGTTTCCCCAACAGTGAAGGCCGACTCCCAAATATATAATGAGGCCTTCGATACACCTTTCATTAGTTAACTAATCGAATATCTCTGCCTTGGGAGACATACCAAGATGCCTCCCAAATCCAGACCCACCAGATCTCCTCGTACTGACACTGAGACTCCGCCTATGTCTGAAGTAAACACTTTAGTTGAAGTGTTTACTTATCTTGATGAGACAATGAAATCCGTATCTTATTGTAAGAAAGGATCTCTGGACCTTGAACCATGGTTACTCTATGAGCCACCTGATTCCCCAGCATTCCTAGCTGGGCTGGAATTAAAGAATCTACAACTGGGAGGACTGCGCAGTAGTGTTTGAGCTACTATTTCCAGCCATTGGAACACTCACAATTGGAAATACTTTTGGTTTCCAGTAATTCAAAAAAAAAAAAAAAAAAAAATTCCCAATTTTTGTTTAGCTAACAAGCTTAGTTATCGAGTATAGAAGTTGTAGAAGTAGTCCATAGAACTAGGACACTTGTAAAAGTCATGGTACTTGTTAGCCCCACTGAGTAGCTATCTACTACGACTATTTTATCAGGATATTAAAATTTACACTGATGAAACAAAGAATCATTTTGTAATAATCTCATTGTCAGATACTCTGTACTAGTCTGGATGCCACATCAACTTGATACCGTCTTCACAGATATGTGGGTATTAGAGGTAGGTTATATGCCGAAAATGGTATGCATATAAGTAGTGTTCCTCTCCTTTCTTATAAGCCATCAACCGAAACATTACCAAAGCTACTAGGGATGACTAGAAGACTCACCCGTATTAATGGTAGTAGTCTTTTTAATACTAGAATAATTTCCACACCAGAAGAGTACAGTGGAAGTAGTAGAGGTAGTAGTAGTAGAAGTAGTAGTAGAGGTAGCAAATATTGAGGCACCAAAATATTAAAAACAGAAGTAGTGAAAGTATTATTTGAGGGTGGTAGAATGAATTAATCAAATCATAAAGGAATTGAATACGAAGAAAATGGATCATGAAGGAAGTAGATTATAGAGACCAGTAAAGTGTGGTACTGAATATGGGCCTGCGGGATCTGGTAAATGGTGTACGGATGTCTGGGGTGTACGGGCGCGGGCCCTCGCCTTTGGCCACCAACTCGCCTCACTCACACCATAAACCGTACGCCATGGCTGAATTCGAATCGGACGTGCCCACCATCCCTGACTACAGATTGTCGGAGAAGCAATTCCTTTTGCTACAAGGCCCCAGTAACGCTGGCGACATCAAGGCCGAAATCCTTGCGGCAATCAAAGAGCACCACTTGGCGCCTTACTACAAGTACTTGACCACAGAGTACCCCAAACTCTTTCCATTGGACGAGACCTTACTTAACGAACTTTCCGCCAAGAACACAGAGGAAATTACTGCTCTTGAGGCCAAAATTCTGCAGGCTGAAAGCGAAGAGGAGACTGATATTGACTTGGTACAGAGCGTCACTGAACTTGCCGAGTACTACACCCGGATTATTGACCGTGCCAACGCTGAAACCACATACACCAAGTTGCTCACGCTCACCCAGAGTACCGGGCTCAAAATCGATGTTTACTTGACTCTTGTGAGACTAGACTTCTTCTTCAACGACTACCGCAATGTATCTAAGCATTTGTTGGAGGTCGAGTCTTTGATCGAGAAGGGTGGCGACTGGGAGCGCCGAAACAGATATAAAACATACCAGGGTATCTACCATATGTCTACGCGAAATTTCGAGGATGCTGCTTCGCTCTTGATTGATAGTTTGGCCACCTTTACCTCCACGGAATTGTGTACCTACGAGCAAGTCGCCCAGTACGCCATCATCTCGGGAATCCTCACATTGGAGCGTGTGGACTTGAAGAAAAAAATTGTGTCATCTCCTGAGATCTTGTCGATCTACTCAAGCTCCAAAGACTTGGAGCCTTTGATCAACTTGACTAACTCGTTGTATGCCTGTCAGTATAACACATTCTTCCAGCACTTGTTGGAGACCAATGAGCGCGTGTTTGCCAATAACAAGTACTTGAAAGTGCACGCCAGCTACTTCATGAGGGAATTGAGATCCAAGGCCTATGCACAATTGTTGGAGAGTTACAAGTCGTTGTCAGTGAAGTCCATGGCCGCCAACTTCAACGTGAGCGAGGACTTCTTAGACGAGGACTTGTGCCGGTTCATCCCCAATAATAAGCTCAACTGCTCCATCGACCGTGTCAACGGGATTATTGAGACTAACAGACCCGACAACAAGAACAGCCAGTACCATTTGTTGATCAAACAGGGTGATGGCTTATTAACCAAGTTGCAGAAGTATGGAGCTGCCGTGAAATTGAGCGGAGCCGAAAGAGACACCGCGGCCTAGGCATGCATTAAGATTGAGGTTTTTGAGAATGCGCTACGTTCACCTTGGCATGAGAGGTATTGCCTTGTATTACGCCATCGTGGTTATTACACCGTAGTGGACTAAGGTCACTATCATTTTGTGATTATCCCATGATCGTGTGTGTGTGTGTGTGTGTGTGATACACTGTCATAATATACTGCCATAATATATTGCCATGATACACTGTCAAAATATACTTTTATTATTGGCCATATTATTCCACCATACTCGGCCGGATATATTTAGACACAACTGTGTGGTGTTCTTGTCTGTAGGTTCCAGACTGAAACAGTGCGTGCCTGGTGCGATTGCTAGGCTTTCGCGCATAATACATGCCACACACCTCTCCCTACTCCACACGTACAAGTAGACGACCAAATACCGCAAACAGCTCACCCCTAAACACAGCATGAGCAGCAAGAGAAGGATTGAAAAAGATGTTATGGACTTAATGATGAGCGATTACGAAGTCAGCTTAATCGACGACTCCCTTCAGCAGTTTCACGTGATCTTCCACGGCCCCTCTGGCACTCCATACGCTGGAGGATCATGGAAATTACGCGTGGAGCTTCCGGACCAATATCCCATCAAATCGCCGTCTATTGGTTTTGTCAATAAGATATATCACCCCAACATCGACGAGACTTCGGGGTCGGTGTGTCTTGATGTGATCAACCAGACATGGTCTCCGATGTTCGGCCTTTTGAATATTTTCGAGAACTTCTTACCTCATTTGTTGCGATACGGAAACCCTAGTGACCCACTCAATACTGAGGCTTCAAATCTCATGACGAAGAACGAGGCCAAGTACATTGAAACCGTTAAGCTCTACGTGCAGAACTATGCTCTGAGTAAGTTGAGCCCGGAGGAACAAGAGGGGTCGGAACAGGAAAACGAAGAGGACGAATTGAGCGACGTGGGAAGCTTATCGAGTGACGATGACGATGAAGACTGATACTTCACTTCTAATTTTACAGTCATTGCACTTATACGGTCCTAGCACTTATACGGTCATTGCATATTGTACCCCATTGGGGCTTGCCCTAACTTGGTCATAGCCACTAGCCAATAAACGCCAGTAGTCTACTGCATAGAAACGTAATCCATTCTTCAAAAAACAATATATATATATGTATATATATATCAGGTTACTGGACCATCGGGCAATAGGTACTCTTTTACTGATTGACTCACATGTACTAGGTCCCTGATTCGGAGCTCTATCGGTATCTTATCGCGGGTATTGTATGCAGGAAATACCGCAACGCTTCTCTTGCTAAAATCCTATATACTTCCCAACTCTCCATACCTCAAAACTTCTCCACACCATGATACTGTTCCATCGCTATTCACATGTATCAGCGGCCGTGGGTAAGCTCATCAAAAATCAGAGCTTGCTCAAAACACAAAGTTTCATTAATGGCCAATGGATTGACTCCCCCTCTAAATTTAAGGTTAATGACCCCGGAAAATTCCCCAACCCCTCAGCTTTTATAGCCGAAGTGTCGTCATTTTCCACCCAAGACTATAATCAGGCAATTGAAGCCGCCCACAATGCTTTTAAGCTTTTCCGGCGCAAAACTCCTAGGGAAAGAGGAGATCTTCTTCTAAAACTTCATGCGTTGATGAAGGAGAACCATGAGGACTTGGCCCGACTCATTGCACTAGAAAATGGCAAACCTTATGCAGATGCTTTTGGAGAAGTCACATATGCGGCCTCTTTTTTCCAGTGGTTTGGTGAGGAAGCTGCCCATACTACGGGTGAGGTTATTCTGTCTGCAAATCAAGCAAACAAGATCCTTGCCATTCGTCAGCCAATAGGAGTTTGTGGGATCATTACCCCTTGGAATTTCCCTGCTGCTATGATTACAAGAAAGTTGGCTGCTGCCCTTTCGGTGGGGTGCACTGCCGTGGTGAAGCCAGCTTCCGAGACTCCCTTGACTGCTTTGGCAATTGCACTGCTTGCAGAACAGGCAGGGTTTCCTAAGGGTGTTATAAACGTGGTGGCATCACAAGATTCTGCCGAGGCTGGTAAGGCCTTGTGTGAAAATCCATTGGTGAAGAAAGTCTCATTTACTGGGTCCACCAATGTAGGAAAGATCCTCATGAAACAGTCTGCTTCGACGTTGAAAAAATGCTCGTTTGAATTGGGTGGTAATGCTCCATTTATTGTATTTGACGATGTGGATGTTGACGATGCTGTTGCTGGGGTCATGGCATCGAAATTCCGCTCCAGTGGTCAGACGTGTATCTGTGCCAACCGCATCTTTGTTCATGAACTGATTTACGACGAGTTTGCAGCCAAGTTGGTCAAAAAATTGCAACAAGAAACCACTTTGGGTCATTCTCTTGAGGAGGGTACCACGCATGGTCCTTTAATCCATGCTAAGTCCCTTGCTAAGGTCCAAGAACACATCCAGGATGCCGTTTCCTTGGGTGCCGAATTGTTGGTGGGTGGAGAGGCACGCCCCGACTTGGGCGACTTTTACCATGAGCTCACTGTTTTGGGAAATGTTACTCGGCACATGAAGATCTTTCTGGAGGAGACATTTGGCCCTATCAGTCCTTTGATCAAGTTTTCTTCCGATGAAGAGGTTCTTGAATTGGCCAACGATACTAATGTGGGTTTAGCTGGTTACTTTTACACCAAGGATTACAAGAGGGTGTTCAACATAGCAGAAGAATTGGAGGTGGGCATGATTGGAGTGAACACAGGTGCCATTTCCGAGGCCAGTCTTCCTTTCGGTGGTATCAAAGAATCTGGTTTCGGTAGAGAGGGTTCCAAGTACGGGGTTGAAGACTACACAATTGTGAAGTCCGTGGTGATGGGTGGACTATAGATCATTACATTAAAACAACAATTAGAACAACAATTCGATCAACCAGTTAAGTCGGTTATTAGATCTATATTGCTATTATCAGGAATCATCGAAAGGACTACATATAAAGACCTTGTTCTTCTTGGTGTGTATTGTACAGTAATTGAGGCTAGCACAGCGGAGCTCAAAAAGGTGGCTGGTTAGCCATGTACGGATTGTCCAATCCGTTTCCGTGTAGTTGGTTCATGGCATTATACTGATCCACATTATGTGGCATTGGGTAGCCCTGAGGAAAGCCCATGCCTGCAGCCTCTGGGTTATGGGGTGCACCCATGGGCTGGTTGTTCATGGCAAACGGCATAGAGTCCATAGGGTAAGGTTGCATTTGGTTGATTTGAGGCGAAGAGTGATGGCTAGCATGCTGCATTTGGTCATGGTCCATGGGTGGCGCCATTTGCTGTTCCATGCTCATTTGCTGTTGCATTTGCTGGTTCATCTGTTGATTGATGTGGTTGGGGCTGTCGATGCTGCCTATGCCTCCGAAGTTGTCGTGCATGAGCACTTGGTCTGCATCGTGGAACTGTCTGTCATCGGGCTCGAGGCGTGTGGGGTCGAAATCTCTCTGGTCCAAACCGTTCAAGTTCTGGATATCCGTGAAGATGCCCTCTGGGGGAGTTTGCTGGGCAGTCAAGTCGAAGTCTTGATCTTCGCTCATTGCCAAATCATGGGCTTGAGCCTCTGCTTGAACTGCACGGCTACGTTCTTCCTCAGCCCGTCTTTCTTTGGCTCGCTGGTAAAGGGACGAATCGAACCCAGGCACATCCTCCATGCGTTGCACTGGTACCTTTATATTCATTTTGCGGACATTATAGCCTAGGTTAAGAGAGGAGCTGGATTGGTACTCCTTGAGCACTTGTATATAAGCAGGACTGATGCTTTTTTTGCTAAGAAGCTCCTGCTCCAATTGGTCACCCAAGGCCATGATCTTCTCATCCGTGTCCTTATTCCTCAATGTGCTTGTGTTCTTGAGAGAGGCCACTTCGTCTCGAAGTTGCTGTACATTCTTCTCTGTAAGTATATCCTTCTCGATAATCCGCAGAAGCTGGAAGTCGCCGGGAACAACGGCCTGCTTTGCCAACTCCAACTCCTCTATGAGTTGCGATGCATAGATAGACTTGTAGGTCAACGACCGAAGACCACCGTCCACAGTATTGCCGTTAAGTATAGACGAGGCATAGCCAAGAGGGGCAACACTCTCGTTGGGCTCTTTATAGTCGGAGGGAATGACTCGAGAACTCATTGTTGGGGAGTAGTAGGAGAGTGTTATTTTTTGACTGACAGAGAGCGCGGTAGATTTGACGCGCGCACGACCGGGTTCCAGTTAAGTATACCAATACTGAGTGCTTCCCCTCCCTCCAGATCTAGTAAAAGGGCTCGTTTTAATTGATGCTTCGTTTTAATTGATGGTTTGCATTCGTGTAATTTCATTGAAAATGTGTCTATTGTCTCTTGAACGTCTCTATTGAGTCATCCCTCACGTAATTCCGGAGTTATACCTAGTTATATCTTCCCCTCGATTAAAGATTCCTCAATGCCATCAATGAGCCCGTCTATATCCTCAACTCGAAGCCCACAACTGATGCTGATGAGTTTGCGGTATTTATTCATCTTGGTGTTGATGGCGAAGTCTCGAACTCCGCCCGCAATCTTCTTCACTAACTCGGACCGCTTGAGTTGCATCTTGCTCAACTCCACTCCCATCTCCCATCGCTCATGCGCATTGGAAGCATCAGTAGAAAACTCGCTTATCTTGTTCTCATTTTCATGGATAAGGTTAGTCAATTCGTAGGTTTGGAGTTTTTCAATCGTGTATAAAAGCTGCGTTTGCTTGTGTTCAATGGCTTTCTGAAACAACTTCACCTCACGATCAACCTCTGTTCGTGCATCAGCAAGCGTGCTGACTGGCTTGAAGTCGTTTTGATAGAGAAGAACCTGCACTTTCTTGAAGCAGTCCTTGCGCCGATTTTTCTTTTCCAGCAAGAGTTTCTTGATGCGTTCGTCTTCACGCATGAGGTCCTTGAGTTCTTGCTTGTAAGACTTGGCGAGAGAATTCACCATTCCACGCATCATCGATGACAAGTCGTTGGTTGGCAACACTGCTGTTTTCTGCTCGATTTCCCTATCCTCGGCTTCCCTCAATAAAGCCCCATCTTGACCGATTTTGGGCGGTCTGGGTGTCATGTCATTTGAGATAGACACCGTGGAGTTTTCAAACTCCTCATTGAATGGACTAGGCTTTTCTGAAATCACCCCCAATACACTATGTTGTTGAGCTGGTTTGAAATCATCGTAAGAGCCCTTGGAGGTATCCTCCAAGAAAATGTTCTCCTTGTTCTCGTCAACAGTCCCTGCCTGTTTTTGGAGTAACGTCCGCAAGTGCTCTTTGCTTACCCTGTCACGAAGCTCGTCTTCTTCCTCATCCTGAATGGTAGTTCTTTGAGTGTCTGGAGTCTCCATGAGACGGCTGGGGTTCCGGATGGGAGTGCCCAAAGCCGTTGCCGTTATTTGTTTCTTGGCCGAATCGTTTGCTTCCAGGTTCGGACTACCTGACACACGCACCACGGGAATGTTCTGCTGATGGAGCTGGTTTTGCTGTGATTGGTTCAGTTGTTGCAAGTGGTGGTCTTGTGGAGTGTTATGAGACAGGTTATTGACATGGTTAAGTTGGGCAGCATTGGTTTGAGACGTAGCCAGTAATTGTGAGTGGTTTTGCTGAAGCGGGGGCACCTGTTGGAGTGGAATATGGGGAGTATCGAAATTGTAAACCACCAAATCTTGCTGAACAATCATGGCCTTAGAAGTCTGATTGTTAGCATTGACAAGATCGTCTCTAGCACCATTGGTTAAAAAGAACTCCACAAGTTCAGGACACCCGGCACGAACAGCCAAGTGCAAACACGTATCACCATTGACATCTTGATGATCCAACACGTTTTTAAGCAAGTTGATCCCAGAACTTTTGTTGTTACCCGACATACCACGCAACTTGTTATAGATTACCGTTAGGTAATAGTTGAGTGCAACTAGCTTGGAGCGCACCTTCGAAAATTGACATAAATAATGTAACGGAGTACGGCCATTTATATCTGTGTTGATGAGACAGACCTCGAGAGCATCCACAATACTTGGGAAGTTTTTCAAGTCGTAGCAATTGTTAAAAGAAATGCATTTGGATAATGGGTTGAGGCCAAAGTTGCTGACCACAAGCGGATTGGCTCCTTTGGAAAGCACCAAGTGGACCAAGTTCAAGTTGCCTATGGATGCAGCCCAATGCAATGTGGAATGTCCCTCGTCATCTATCGCTTCGTTGATGTTGAAGTCACTGGGCGGGTTGTATAAGAAGTATGGGATAGGAGCATTGTCTTCGCTGAAGAAACGTAAGAGTTGAGATGCGAAGCTATTTTCTTCTTGCATGGGCGCATTGACTATCTTGTGCTCCGCGGACGAAAGTGAGGTATCGGAGTCCCGTTGGTGTTCCTCAAACCAGTTGGTATCGTTGGTGGACTGCGATACATTTTTGCGATTGCTCTGGAAAACGAGTTGTTGATGTGATATCTCGTCCACCCCGGTGAAAGTATTCTTGGGGAACTGTAACTGTGTGGGAGTGTTGCCATGTTGCGGTTGCAGCTGCGAATATGACTCGGGCATGCCGTAGTTGAAGCCTCGCTGGTATGAGCCATTGGGCAAGAACTCCGACTGCTGGAATGTGGGCGGCAAGTGAGATGAATGAGGTGTGCTTGTAGTAACAGGCATTTGAGGCATATTGGACATGGTACGGTGCAAGCCTGAGTTTGTCCGGACATTGGCATGCGACATGTCTTGCGTGAAAACAGCCAGCGGGGGGAGATTGTCGTCGAACTTCATTTTCTTTGGCGGCGAGTCCTTTTTCATTTTCTTGACATACTTGCGTTTGACCGGTGTGCCATCCTTATTGGTGGCTTGTGTGAGTGGCTTCGACTTCTTTGGAATGATCACGGCCGGATCGTTGGTGTCCACGTATAAAACGGGCACCAATTCGGCAGTGATACCATATTCTTTAGCCAAAAGCCGTGCGTCTTGCAATGGAATCCACGTACCCTGGAAACGACCGTACCCTCCCTGGACCTTTTCGTGCCGACCTTGCTGAACACCTTTTTCAAGGATCTTTGTCCGCTTAGCCTTGGGGAAGTTGCAAAGTTTCAAAATCTGGGTTGCATTGACCCAGTCGTCTTTGCACCTCCTCATGATGGGAGATTCCCCCACCGAGCACTCATACACATCAATCTGGGAGTTAGTATACCTGGGTTGAAAACTCAAAAAGCTTGTTGGACGTGTAATTGCCCAATTGGGAGATCTGATAGGTATGGCGATAGTTTTAAAGAAATATATCTAAAATCCGGCACATATGAGTAACATACATTCGAGTAGGTAGCGATATAAACCGATGGGTGCTCATAAGACATGGTGCTGTGAGGCTAGCTTGGAGCAAGTGAGTAGAGAAGAAAAAGATATGTGCGGACAATTTAACGATTTAGGCGATATTAAACGCGTAGAACAGTTGTTGTACAGAGATTGCGCGGTGCAGGTAAAGTACAATTTTTAAGTGATGGATGCCTCGCATATAACGCGTACACTTTCTGAGATGGGTCGCATCAATTCAGCCAGTGATAGAGATGCGCCAAATGTATCTGGCGAGACAAAGTGAATAATAGGAAACAAACTCATTTTCCAAAATTTTTTACTAATAAAAAGCGATACAAATCGGAAATTCTTACTAATTTCTTTCAAATTTCTTAAAGACAAAGTGCCGTGGTCACTTTATTGACGATACCCAGGAATGAATCCGAATAAATCTCTAATAATGGGCATAAGGGCAGTATTATTATTACAGATGTGTCATGAGCTGCGTTTATAATAATGTGAGTAACCCATCTTCAAAGTAATGACGTGTAAGCTTAATAAGTACTCTTTTGATGCTGAAAAAGTAGACGTCATTGTCGTCGCGAACCCATAATTCCCTGTGCAACACATTATTTCCCAATTGGGCAAATTCCAAGAAAATTTTTCCCTTCTGGTGAAAACCAACCGAGGGCTGAACACCCCCATTATTGGCGTTGTCATTCAAATACTTTTGGTGATTTATGGGCTTTAACGTCTCCTTCTGACACTTTCGTAAAGACAATGCGAATACCCATAAAAGCCCTAACGAAAAAAAAAAATATACTCTAACTAATTAATATTTCCCCCCCCCCCCTCTAGGAAAATCCTTTCTGTTCGGCTATTTTGCACGCTTTTCATTGGACTATCTAAAATCCTAATTCCCACCTCAAAGCTTATCTTAATTAAGTGTTTGGAAAGGACATTATAGGAGGAGGCTCTCACATAAGCACCGGCCAAACCCCCAGAACGCACCTCAATGGGGTCAGAACATTGACAAAAAAAAATTCTCTACTTAAGCTTGTAGCATTTCTTCCGAAGGAGCTCACTCGTCTTCGTCAAATTCATTTTATTCAATAGGAGATGTAGCGAAAAGTCCGAACTTGAAGGCTTACTGCGTTCACGGTTGTGCTCGGTGCAGTCTTATCAAAACACGCGCGAATCCAATACACAGGTGGACTCTTCTCCAAGGTAGGTTCAAATCGACGTCTCCTTCCTAAAACCCATGTCTGCTGTTCTCGATGAATCGTTCGATGAGTCCTCGCATATGCTCCCGCTGAGGAGACAGTCTTTTTTGGAGCAGCCGTTGGGCCTGTTCCGGGGACCTAATTCTTTGCATCACTTCGCTACATCTTTTACCCGTGCCCAGTCCTTTGCTGCTCACAAAATCGACCCTGACATCAAGAAGAAACGGTCTTTTTTTGTGAATGATACTTCGTCTCCAGAGGATGAGCTCTTTGATCCTGAGCTTATGATGGCCCTGCAACATGGTGAACGGTTGAGCACTTTATTGAATGAGTCTACTCATCGTTTCAATGGGCCTGCCAGTTACTCCACCAACAACGAGGTATTTTACCAGGATGATGTTGTAAATATAATTAACCACAGCAGATCGAGACAAAACTCGTTTGCTCCTAATTCTGCTCCCATTTCTATCAAAAGACGCCAATTCATTTCGCCGTCTTTCTCTTCCGAGCGCTCAGCTTTGTCTTTGGCATCTACCGCATCGCACTTTGGCTTGAAGAAAGTCGAAGATCGAGAGGGTAATTTGGTCACGGTGATTGCAGGTCAAAGTACCGCTCCACAGACTGTTTTCAACTCTGTTAATGTGCTTATAGGTGTGGGTCTTTTGGCATTACCAGTGGGGCTCTTGAAAGGAGGTTGGGTGCTAGGTGTACCCATCTTAGTTCTGTGCTGTGCTGCTACTTATTGGACTGCAACGTTGTTGTCAAAGGCTTTGGATACAGACTCCACCATGATGACATATGCAGACCTTGGCTACGCTTCGTATGGGTCCGTGGCCAAGCTCTTGATCTCGTTGATTTTCTCCATCGATCTTTTGGGCCTGGGGGTTTCTTTGATTTTGATCTTCAGCGATTCGTTATTTGCACTTGTTGGTGATGATGTTTACTGGACAAAGACCAAGTTTAAGGCTATAGCATTTGTGGTGTTGACGCCTTTTACTTTCTTGCCCTTGCCAGTGCTCTCCATCATTTCGCTCTTTGGAATCTTGTCGACGATATCCTTGACCATCGTGGTGTTTTCCTGTGGCTTCTTGAAGCTGACTTCGCCTGGTTCTTTATTACAAGTGATGCCCACCAACCTCTGGCCCAATTCGGCCTCCGAGCTCTTCATTTCCATGGGTATCCTCATGGCTCCATTTGGTGGACATGCCATCTTTCCAAACTTGAAATCAGACATGAGACACCCAGAAAAATTCACCAAAACCCTTTTCACCACTTATTCAATCACCATCCTCACTGATTGCACCATGGCGGTAATTGGCTTCCTCATGTTTGGGGCTTTGAACAACAATGAGGTCACGAGTATTTTGCTTGAGACTTCAGGTTACCCCTCATTTATCTACCCATTGATCAGTTTCTTGATATGCATTATTCCGCTTGCAAAAACCCCCCTCAATGCCAAACCTATTATCTCCACTTTGGATAGCTTATTGGCATTGGATATTTTCACTGAAGGTGAGAGCACGTTCACCAGCACTATCAAGAGCTTTGGGAGGCTCTTTGTCAGGGTAGGTGTCAACTTTCTCTTTGTTGCTTTTGCCGTGTTGATTCCGGAATTCGAGAAGATTATCGGGATTCTAGGCTCGTCTATATGCTTCTTGATTTGCATAATTTTGCCGTGTTTGTTCTACTTGAAACTCTGCAAAGACAAAATCCGAGCTTTAGAGAAATTGCTTGTGCAGACTACTTTAGTGATTTCTATTGTCTTAGCGGTGGTCTGTTCCTACACGACCATTGCTTACTAATTGGGGTACAGTGACCAAAAGGGGCTTTTGTTTCGACGCAAGGCATTTGAAATGCAATTTCTGCATGCATTTATTGGAGTAAGCATCAACAACAAGATATCTCTCAATATCATTGGCTCTCTAAGAACTTAATAAACGACTGTGTAATTTGAGTCATGAAAGTAACCAAATACTTCCCGGACATTACAAAGTCGTAGTTCAACTTCAAGAAGACGGCTTTCTCGTCTATAGCAATTCGTATGAGGTCATTTGCGTCTCTAAAAATGAACTCAAACAAAGTTTTATACTTCAAGTTCTGGGAGTTGAAATTGTCTTTCATGGAGAATTTGAGGAGAAGCCTTTGCGGCTTATCAAACTTGTTCTTCTTGAACGACACCGTGAAAGAAATGGTATCCCTCCTTACACCTTTAGACTGGCCTGAAGGCAGTGAATTGACCGTGAAAGCAAACTGGACGATGTCGAGAGATTTGAACCTCGGATCGAAATGTAGCCGCGGTAACTTGTTGGTCAAAGTTAAGTGCTCTGCTTTTTTAAGTTCATTGTTGACCGATTGGATCGCCTTGAATATGTTGACGTAGTCCTCGAGGAATCTGAAACATCCCAAAAGTGATTCGCTAGACCGGTTGATCTCCTGGTTTAAAATTTGGATCATCAAGTTCACATACTTATTCTCGTCTTGGTGTGTACTGAGAGACAAAACCATGGTCAGCTTGGACGCTTTGAAATAGCTTGGGTTTTCATTTTCCTTTTTGACTTCGGGTTCACTTGCAGTTCTATCATTGACTCGCAAGGTAAAAGGTTTATAGTATGGGTTGCTCAAGAAGGTGATCTCATGAGATTGGTTGTTAATGACTTTGATGTCTGTTTTTCTCAATTGGTAGAGAATTTGAATGAGAAGATTGACTTTTTTGAGATTTTCAAACAAAGACCCAAGTATGGCACCGGAAACAGACGCGTCTTCATCAATTTTTTTGGATAAGTCCACCGTCGACGAAATCTCAAACTGTTCTTTTTCGGCATTGATTTTGACCCCTAGTTGTTCAAGCGACTTGAAGTTATAGCCTCCCTTGAGAGTACCCAATACTGTGAGGGTGACATTCGAAGCATTGAGCTTGGATGAATCTTCATGAAGCTTCACCATGAGGAAAAATGTGGTGGCTGAGATGGAGATTGGAAGCAAGTTGCCAGAGTTGTAGAGCGCCATTATCGTGGACATTGGAGATATCATCATATCGGTCTTTCCATTCTTCTGGTTATCTGATTCGTTTGCAACATTTTCGTTGATCAAGTCGTCGGCTTTCCTATTGGTTTGCCCTGAAGCTTCGCTGATGCTCTTGGACTTGTGATCCTGCAAACTCACGCTCATGGCTTTATTCGACTCCAAAAATGATTCTGGCAAATTGAACAATTCGTAATGCTTTCTGCCAAACGACTTCTCAAGCTTGAAGAACATTATATCTCTTGCTTCCAACTCTTCCATGATTAATTGATTGATAATCAAATTCGAAGATGATGCTGACAACGATTTAAAGAACTTATAGTCTATCTCGTCGTCATTTGCTTCAGGCAATTTTTGAACCCATTGGATCTTCCATTCGCCTTTAATGGATCTGATCTTAGCCACCCACCAGAATGCCTTGAGGGTCAAACCACTCACCATGTTAATCAAAAACCAAGAGGCCGGCCAGTTGCGGCACCGGTAGTAAACCAACTTGTTGAATGATTTTAAAGTCTTTTCTTCATGGATATAGTTGAGCAATTTGGTTGTTTCGTAGTCGTTTAGGTTAATGATATCGTTCGAGATCCATTCGGTGGTGAGGAGTTTCGTCTTTAAAGTTCTGCTCAAGATCTCCAACCTTAATTGGATCAAATTGTTGACCACGTTTTGGACCAAGTCTCCTTCGCTAATGAAACTCTTGCTTCTGAATGAACTGGGCATACTGTTTATCTTGTTCTGGAATAAGGTTTCACTTGGACCTGGGTTGGTGAAATAGAAGTGCCCCGAGACCGGATTTATGGCAAATAATATTGTTTTTGCGGGAGTAATGGTGAGTAGTAGTTGGTAATGATTTAATATCACCATGGATTCAGAAGCTGCCGAGTCCCATTTACCCTGAGAAGTAGACGTTGGGTCTGATTCGGAGATTACCTCGAAATATTTATTGTAAATCTTTTGCACCAATTCCTCAGAATGTTTGTTAATAATACAGCTTAAGATGGAATCCACACTTAGATCCTGGGGCTCAGAATCGCTTCTAATGGCATTTTGGATCAATTCCGACGCGTTCATGATGAAATGCCCGTTTTTGAACCATCGGTAGCTGAGATTCGAATTCTTATCGACTCCAATCTCAATAAAGGACTTCCAACTTTTAGAAGTATAGAAATTGGACCAATAATTGATGATGATTTTGGACGAGTTGTAATTGAACTGAATGTTTCCTCTCCACTTGCTGTTGATCATCAAGCTTTTCAATTGTCTAGAAATAAGATAAAGCTTGAAAAAAATAGAGTATTTGTGTAGAACATCGTACAAGCCATCTAATGACAGCTTTAGTAGGATCTTGTTTACCAAATATTCAAGTTTCTCAAACGACGGTTTGGGAAGCACTGTCACAGTCTCCGAGTCCCCATGAGTTATTAGAGAAGTATTGGGGTTAATCCCAAAAAGAAACTGGAAATCAATGATGAAAAATGGTGATTTGTAATAATCTTCTTCGTTGTCTATGATCAAGTCATTACCCACTGTGATGGAGACCTGGAACTCATTTGGGATCTGGATGATGATACGACCATCTTTGATGACATAGTTATTTTCAAAGCGCTTAGGAGGCGTCAAGAACGCCATTCGTGCCGTCAAGGCCAAGTCTAAGTCCCGTAACACCTGTAGCGTTTTTTCCGGACTCACTTTAGGCCTCTCGATGTAATTATACGAAGGTAATTGAGGTCTTCCCTTGACCAACACCTCCAAAGCAGTCAATAAGTCGGAGTTGGGCAATTTGGCACCCGAGAAGTGGTTGAGCTCATTGATTCCAATGCTCAATTGTTCGAAAAAGAACTCCTGGCCTCGAAAGTAATTGAGCAAATCTATAAGTTTGGAAATATCTTTCGAGTTCTGCGCCCACTTGACCAACGTATAAATCTTGATGAAGTCTTGACGTAACGACACAATCAACTTCAAAAACAGCTTCTTGCGAATCACGTCGCTTTCTTTGGAGTTGGCCAAGTTTTCCATGAGTCGCTTCAACTGCTTGTATGCCTCTTGCGTATAAAATTTGAGTACATTCGACAAGGGGATGATATTATTGGTGACATGAGGGATTTCCGGAGACGACATCCTGCTGCTCTTGGAGACCCCATTGGAATGATTGTTTTGAACAGATGGCTCTGGCATTTTGTATGGGGAATGATTAAGTTGAAGTGCCGGGTTCAAGAGCGATGTTCGAGACAAACCAAGGAATATTCAATAATCTCTTCGCAATGAACGATTCCCGGTACGTAAGGAACTAGCGGTTCGATGGAGTTGATGTCTTCTAGGATGTGAGGTATTGCTATTAGTACACATTTAGTGAAGAATCTCAAAGAGCGGCTTATGTGCAGGATACTCTTGTGGGTACGGTACGGGCTGTTTTCCTATCCTTTCATCCGATCATAAAGTTCCTGAAGTCAGATACTGTAAGTATAGTGCAAATTTATTATTTAAATTTTCATATCATCCTTAGTATTAGTATTAGTATTAGTATTATTAGTATTATTATTATTGTATTATATGTCTTTGTCTTTCGATATTTTACAGTGGATACTTCGCTCGGCTCAGTCCACACGGCGAAGCGCATCCGGAAGGTGCTCTTGGATCCAGGAGAAACGGTCATCCTTCAATAAGGTCTCAACTCGAATCCGATTCTCCTTCCGAACCAATAATGATTCCGCAAGAAGCTTCAAGTGGGAAATGATTTCCTTTGTATTTTCGCTCAAGTTCGCATCTTGGAGCATCTGAGTCACACGGTACCACTCCCAGTCGACCATGGCGATGCGGTGAGCGGGCCTGTTCTTGCTTCGGCGCCGGCGCAACACAGATGGAGATATTCCCGAATTGTTATCGAAAGATGCAGGAGGTGGGTCGAAGGGAAGTCTATTTTCCAAAATGGAGTAGACAAGCACTCCGACCGACCATGAGTCCAAGAGCTTGCCATCGTACTTGAGGCCCATGAGCAATTCAGGACTCACGTAGTCTTGAGAGCCGCACTTGGTGGTTAGAAGCTGGTCTTCCAGTTCCAATCTTTTGGAAAGGCCAAAGTCAGTAATGGTGGATACTGCCTCATCCCCCCATTTCAAGTCTATTTCGTAATCCAGAATGTTGGAGGTTTTTTTATTGAGCAACACGTTCTCTAGTTTGATGTCACGGTGTATGATTAGCTTTTTGTGAAGATGAGCCACCGTCACCAAAACCTCAGAGACGATGCGGATCAAGAATCGCCAAAATTGGCACGAAGACTTCCCTGCTAACCAGTTGTCTTGTAGCCAGCCAAAAAGATTGCCCCCAGAGCAGAAGTTAAGATAGAATAGTTGCTGGTTGTTATTGGCATCCAACAAACGCCCAGCTTCCGGTTCAGCCAATTCATTGCTATCAGTAAACGACTCGTTAATCTCGGCCTGCGTGATTGACATGATGAGGTTGTAGTCTAGCAACTTCACGATACAGGGGTGGTCCAAATGGCTCAAAATTCCTAACTCTCGCGTGATGTAGCCACGGAAATTGGACGCATCGTCACGAGGAACACTAATGATTTTAATGGCCACCACTTCATCTGGCTGCTCAATATTGGATGCTGCTACTACCACACTGAATGCTCCATTGCCGATGATGCTAGAAAACTTATAAGTGCGGCCGAGCCTAGATGCATGGAAAGTTTGTGACAGTAAACTATCAGCTTCAGATCCCAAGGTTGGCAGAGGCAATGCCACGCCGAGGCCACCAACTGGATCAGGATTTGAAGTATGGCGAACATATGGGGAGTTAGACACCTGCATGGAATCGATGGAAGCCAAACGTTTCCTAAAAGCTCGTTCGGGCTCGAACTCCGAAGCGATACGTAGACTTTCACCCCTAGGTCTATCTGTGGTTGGATTTCTTTCGTGTCTTTCGTTTCTCTTCTTGATTTCGATTGTGTTTCTAGGAAACGGTCCATTGGCTAAGATAGGGGTCGGGAGCTTGGTGATCTTATCGTAACTCACCAGTGGAGACTGGACTGATCCAAGAGGAGACTGAACCGTACCGAGTGGGGACTGGATGGTTTCAAATTGAAAAGGAGCACCTAGCTGATCACTAGTATCTTGGTCATGCACAGGCACGTCTATCTTCAAGTTGTTGTTTAGATGCTGCGAGCGGAATTGCAAGCGGGTTTTCTCTGGTTCCTCTTGGCCATCTTGGCCACAAGCAGCCATCTTATGGAGCCGGGAAAATTCAGGGTTGAACATGTGGCTCATTGTTTTCTGCAGAGGCGATCTTAGTAGGAGAAACAGAGAGCTGGGATTTTTGAGGCTTGTCTGAGGTTTGAGCAGACGTCAGAACGTCAGCGGTACGAGCAGCAGGCGATTTTATCAGCACTATCGAGTACTGACAGGTTGAAGGAATGAGACGCCACTACACAGAACCAATTGGCTATTCAGAAATGTGCTGGTGAGGGCCAGTCAAGAATAGTAGTGGAGGGTCTGGTGGGATTCAACATAGCGCCGCGGTCCTGTGTGCGGGGGCCTGCTCAGTTCCCTTGGGTGCAGGATGCGTGTTATCAAATTTTTAACAGAACGGCAATGGATAAGACGTGACCGTGTGCAATCTCCATCACAACGAGTACATAGTGGGATGAGATTCTACAAAGGGTTTCTATTTGCAGTGATTTTTGGGAGGGTTTCAAAAATGTTTCTTTTTTTTTTTTTGTTTGTTTGCCCTCTTTGAGTGAAAACTCCCCTACCCGATTGTTTCCTGTTTTTTTTTTTTTTTTTTTTTGTTTGTTTGCCCTCTTTGAGTGAAAACTCCCCTACCCGATTGTTTCCTGTTTTTTTTTTTTTTCATGAGTGACTAACTGTCATATATTAGAGGCATGTTCCATCCATCAGTGTGTACTGCAGAGTCAGATCTATGGCACCCTGGATTGAGCGTGGGGTCAGCCATGGGAATAAAGTGTGCGGCATTGAAGGCCGGGGTTAGGAGCCGCATTCGTATACTTAACAGCACTTTATTTTGTTAGCGGCTTTTTTCCCGCATTGAAAAAAAAACAAAAAGCTGTAGGGCCGTCTTTGGCTGTATAGTCTATTTTCCGTAAGTGGTGCTTTTTAGCCAGCCAGCTTGAAATGTACAGGTGTATACAGGTGCGTTCAATGTGAGCCGCGATCCAGCATCTGCAGCTTGGGTTAAGAATTGACGGAAATCCTTTTTCTGTTCAGTTGGTCTATTATTTTTTGTAGTAACTATGAGTTTTTTGATTTCTTCACGTCTTTTTTTCTTTTTGTTTTCATTTGTTTCATTTCTTTGACAAACAGACTGCTTGGCTGTTTTTACTACGTACATATATACAGACTTTCGCACCTTGTCATTGAGCGCTGACTGAACTGTCTGACTGAACTGTCTGAGTGCAATGGAAGCATTGTGTTAGCAACACCCTAACTTGTAGAACACCTAAACTTTAGTGGTCGAAATAGAGCCATAGTGGTTTTCCAAATGTCCCCGTTATTTTGATTGCTCAAAGAAATCCTTCTAACACGCGGTGGGCCCGCTCCAAGCGGTCAATGCCAACTTCATATCTATTCTCATCAATCACCATGTCCAGAGTAAGTCTGCTTAACAGGTCGACGATTTTTTCAATCAATTGTTTTTCTCGCATAGGTAAGTTCAACAGCTCAAACTCCTCTCCAATCACTGATCCATTGATGCTTTCTAGTAAATGAACGAGCGTATTGTAGGAAAAAGGCTTGAGCCGTCCCCCAGAAGCGTCCTTTTTTTTGGCGTGCTTGGACTTTCTCTTGGTACTCTTACGTGTGCTTCTCTTTACTGACTTTGGTCTCACCAGGTTGTTGACCAAGACTGGTTCTTCGATATCGTAAAAGTCATCGTCATTGAGAGCATTTTCTGCATTCTCTTTTCTTTCAATGGAAAGCTGTTTCTTCAAAAGCACCTCCTTTGGTATTTCGCCAGTGTGGTTACTACCGCCATCTGACTTTTGAATGCCCATAGGCTCTGCATCCAGTCGAAGGTCTGCACCTATACTCTCTGTAGAGCCAATTTCAAGGTCGTTACTCTTTAAAGAGTTGATACCCGTATCACCGATAGCTTGTGCTTCAAGTTCAGTCAATGGAGTGATTTCTTTCTGGAAGGGTGCAGTCATCATGGAATGTTCTGCAAGCACTGGTGAGTCGTCTTCAAAGTTCCTCTCAAGTGACTTCTTCATATCTGGACTGGGGTTGTAGTTGGAAGTTTTGATCACACTTCTACTACTCTCTGCATCTGACGACACGTACCGGGACGAAGTGGTATCTAGAATGTCTGGATCTCTGGAGATGAGTAAAATCGCAGACCCAGTGTTACCTGCACCTGCCATACCTTCAAGGGTCTGACTGCTGTCGTTATGCTTTTCGTCAATGGGAGCAGCGCTATGACTCGAACTTGGTTTGGAACGCAACGAAGAGTTTCTAGAAGCATTACCTTGATTTTGAGTACTGAGATGCTGGGCATGGTTTGCAGAGGCCTGGCGGGCCTTTCTCATGTTAGCTTCATTTGGTCTCTTGGGAAGAACGAACCGCAGAGGACTATCGCTTCCGGAAGACTCCACTGTGCTGTGACCCTCAGCAGTTTCGAAACTATCGGTGGAAAAGTTCATATTTTGAACCTTCCCCTTGGCTCCGGAAGATGCTTGCAGATTTCCTGAAATAGCATGCTCCACACTGGCACCCGAATATGTTTTCTGGATACCTTCACTCGAATAGAGTCTACTGGCAGCAGGAAGACCCGAAGAAATGGACTTGCTGGATGAGTGCAAAGATGTACCTTCATCACCATTGGAATTATCAGTCAATTTCAAATCATTGGCACTCTCCATGAGCTTGTCCAAGTCATCGCTGATATTAAGTGACACACGAGTATGATGAGTCTTGACAAAGTCCGTAGCAGTATGGCCACGGGGAGTGATTTCACTTACAGGTCTGCGCCTCAGGCGAGGCGGAACCGTGGCCTTGAGTTCAGTTTGAACCGTCATCTCCGGGCGGATCTCTGTCTGTGAGCGTCGTTTGATGGTATCAAGACGTCCAATCTGGGCCTGGGACTCTGAGAACAACGACTCTTCCTCGTCAATAATACTACCATCGTCCTTCTTGTTGACATACATCTGCTTGACTTCGCCCAGGTCACCTCTCTGCTCTTGAACAGGGACCGAAACAGCCTTGCCGATTTCTGAAGGCTCGTATGAGGTCTGGGTAGCAAATGACGATACAGAGTAGCGATTGTCTCTCTGGTTGGGCGCCTGAGGCATCCACGATTCGCGCTTTGAACGATCGGTCATTGTAAGCCTTAATTTTTGCAGATTTCGTGGTTTAAAATATCTTTTTCTGTTTGTGCTGAACACTCCAGGCAAATGGACTTAACTAGTAAGAAATGGAAGTTAAGAGGTGTTGCCCGTAGCAGGGAGGGAGATATTGGGTGCAGGATAGATCAATTGCTTGTGGGTGTATGGAAGATTTAGACTTTGCGTTTTGGATGTGAATCAACTCTAACTGGGGTTCCAAGAAGGTGTATGCGCATTTGTCGTGTAAATCATTAATCGATATTTGTATGTTTTGATATGCTCCTAATTAGGCTGGCTAATGAGAAGACCTTAGATAGGTGCATAGAGTCGCGCACCCTACCGTCCGCGCTGCTCTCTGGTCACATGAGTTACCACAATATACATGCTCTGGAGAAGATATGCATGGACACGGGTTGCATGGACACGGGTTGCATGGACACGGGTTGCATGGCCAAGTGTTGCGTGGAGAAGAGATGCATGGCTGAATACTTGTTGGCGACGGCACACGTCGTACTTCAATAGTGCCAACTTGAACTATGAGGTTCTCCTGCGCAAAGTACTGAAGTTCCATCGCCAGGACTCTCATCCTCCACACATGATCAAGGATTATATTATAGCCAACCGCAGGCTCCAGGGAATAAATAAAAGGTTGGATCCCCAGTATAAATTTAGTGCTGCTCCCAAACATGGCTTGGATCTTGTGCTTAATGTTGCTAGTACGAATCTAGAGCTTGAGCTATGGGACTTTTTGCGCACATACTGGACTCAGGCCGTGGAAAATGACGATGTGGTGAAGGCATATGTGCTGACGTGCACTGGTGCAGATATGAGCCGGGCCATTGCTTTGGTGGAAGCAAATTATCATCATCATCATCATCATCATCATCATCGTCAAAAACATGAACTGATATTTATTGGGTCTGCTCCAAAGACTGAGCTAGTTTCGTTGCTACTACGCAAGCTTCTCGAGAACAATGATTATCAGAATTCCTTCAAATTGTTGGATATCACCGTGAGTAGTATACACTCCATTTCTCGAAGAAAAAATACTGTTTTTAAACAATTTGGTGCTGGTGCTGGGATCTTGGCTGCGTCTCTGGCTGTTCGCCTATTGTTAGACTCCATGGATATCTGCACTCTCGGGCTGGACCTTATTTTCCTGTTTACTAGTGCAGCTATTCTCACGTGGCTTGGTTTTCTTGGAATGAAACTGGTGGACCTTCCTCGTGTATCTTGGAGACCACACACCAGTCTTCTATATCGATATACACACCATGAGGAAATGATAAGTCTCAACCGACTCGTGACATACTTTGAGGAGCACCACGAAATCAACGTGAAAAACTTCCATGTATCACGGGTGAGAACATGGGCCAATAGCAGCTCGTTCCAGGAGAATGACTACGAATTGATCCTCCCTCTGTCTCATGGCCTGCAGCTAGCCTCTCCTCAGATGCAAGTGCCTGATAAGCAGTATGAGAGTATGGTACAGTACGTGAAGTCTGAATTACTCCAGCGCAAAATGATCTGGAATCCTTTGAATGAAGAAAAAATGTTTTTGGAGTTTTGGCTAAACCATGGCGAGAACTTCGAATGGGTCGAGCCTGATCAGGACCCTGCTGAGATGCGTATTCTACATGACACCTAAGACTTGGAAATACCAGAACTAGCCAAATATACCGGGAGAAAAAAACAAAACAACCCAAAGATATTATCCAATAACTTATTGGGGATATGTTGCTGGATTATGGGGAATTACTTGAGGTGTGCTATGTGCAGTCCATGACACTCACCTCGCGTGTCGTATTACACTACTAAGTAAACATACCTTTACAAGTGGCTACCTTCTTTCCCCCATACACAAGTGATGGTTCAGCGACGTCATGTCTTTCAATCGTCTACCGTCTCCGCATGACCTAGATCGCATTTCGCTGTTGGGATTTTCGGCACCTTCAAATGACATGCTCTTGACTTCGTCATACAACAAGACCACCCTCTTCTTCTCGTGCTCCAAGAATCTGCTCCTAGGGCAAATCTCACTGCCGTCTCCTATTCTCGACACCACGCTATCTACTTCCAAAACTACTTTTGCTGGACTCTTGGATGGTACGGTGCGATATATTGACTTTGAAAACACCAAGGTCTCATCTCCGGTTCTGGGACTCTCTGTTGGCGACGTCGTATCCTCAGGGATCAACAAAATCCGGTGTACGGGCAATAACCAACTCATTGCCACGTCTTTCAATGGGAAAATATATCAGATTGACGAGAGAACCCATCGAGTCATGGAGTCTAAGAATACAGGCAGCAAGATCTTCGCGATGGATGCATCTCACGACTATATTACGTTGGGCAAGTCTCACCAAAGCGTGGAAATCTATGATCTTCGAAACATGGCCGGCCCGGTATATACACGGCCCACCGGTCTTCGATTCCAAACCACATCTATTCGGCATTTCCCCTCAGGCGAAGGTTATGCTCTTAGCAGCATCGATGGACGCGTATCCATTGAATATTTCAACGATGCGCCCGAGATCCAAAGTGCAAAATACGCATTCAAGTGCCACCGGGCCAAAGATGCACAGTCGGGAATCGATACCGTGTACCCAGTCACGGGGTTGAATTTTCACCCACGCTACGAGACGCTCTTTACTTGTGGAGGCGATGGAAACGTATGTGTGTGGAACTGGGCGAGGCGAAAGCGCATGAAAGTGTTTCCGGTGGAGTATGAGCCACTTCCGCAGGCCATATCTCACATGGATCTCAATAGTACCGGAACATGGCTTGCCCTTGGGGTCAGCGATAGCTCATATGCAAGAAGTAGTGGTGTGGAAGAGATAAGAAAGGGGACAGGGACTTTATTTGTCAGGCAATTGCTGGCCCAAGACTGTGAGCCGAAGGGAAGACCAGACAACTGATAATAACCTAGGCAGAACATTACACAGGATGAAATAATGCACATGCAGAACTAATACATAATATCATAACAGCAGCAGGAATAAATCTAAAAGAAAGTAAAGAAAATGAAGACCTAATTTATATATATATATATATATATATATATATAATCATTTATTTATTTATATGTATTTATTTATTGGGGAAGTACGTTCTACTTGGTGATGGCCTTGATCGGGGCACGTGACCAGCAGCGCATCGCAGCATGTAGTATACATCTCCATCAATCAATCAATCAATCAATCAATCAATCAATTCGTCAACCATCACAGTAACATTCTACCGAATTACTATGAGCAGTGAAAACTTCGAGTCTAGGACCGAAAAGTTCGTTCTCTGGCTCCAGCGCAAAGATGTACAAAAATCACCCAAAATTACCATTGCAAATAGGTCTAGTATGGGTGAAGGTAGGTGCGTCATGGCTATAGAGGATATCGAAGAAGGAGAAGTGCTCTGTAAAATCCCGGGGACTGCTCTTTTAAATATCAAAAACTGTTCCTTGATCAAAGACCATGAATCCTTGGCCTCCACCCTCTCAGACCTACCCGATTGGGAAGGCTTGATCTTGACCCTCATGTATGAATGGAAGGTGAAGAAGGACTCCAGTCCTTGGCTGGAATACTTTGACATTTTGCCTTTGAGAGACGATAGTTATACTATGAATCAATTGAATTTCTGGCATCAGTCGGAGCTTGAGCATTTGAGTCCTTCACTTGTTTTGGGCAGAATCGGCCGTGGCTCCGCAGCTAAGTTGTATGCAACATTGAAGCCACTCTTTGATAAGTACATTGGAGAAGTATCCATGGAAGAATTCAATTTAGTTGCTTCTGTGATTATGTCATACTCTTTTGATCTAGATAATGAAAAAGAGCAAGAAGAGGGGAAGGAGGAGAAGGAGGAAGATGATGATGATGATGAAGAGGCCGAGGAAGATGAAGATGAAGATGAATCAAGTGGCCTGCCCTTCTTAAAGTCTATGGTGCCATTTGCTGATACCATGAATGCCCACTCCAGATACCAAAATGCTTATGTGCATGAAGAAGGGGAGTTTCTTGTGATTGAAGCCACTAAGGCCATTCCTTCAAACGAACAAGTCTTCAATACTTACTCTGTGGACTCAAATGCCGAACTCTTGCGTATGTATGGCTACGTGGAGGAGCTTCCCATGGAGCTGGATGTAGGAGAGATTCCATTGGGAAGCATAAAACAATACTTTGCTGAGAATTCCAGTCTATCAAAAGAAACCATTGACGAGATCGTCCAGATTCTCAAAGAGGTGGAGGTGGAGGACGATGAGCCATTTGTCTTTGACTCTTTCAACTGCTATGCCAACGGTGAAATCGATAAGGAATTGACCTTCATGATCCAGTTTTTCGTGATCCTCTCTGCCATCAACCACCAGAAATCTTTCAACTCCGCTTCGTCTGCAGTTAAGTCTCGGGCCATACGCAGAGTACATAAGAAAGTCTACCAGCTTTTGATGGGAGGGAAAATCACCAAACACATGCTTGATCATTACTTGAATATCGTGAGATCAAGACTTCTGAAGTACCCCAAATCTGCATCTACGGCCCCTTGGGACCTGAAACCCGATACTACTGGTCTCTCCAGGACCCAAATGGCTAAGATGGTCTTGTATTCGGAATACACCGCCTTAAGTGCTTGCACTTCTACAGAAACTGTTTTCGACTCCGCAGTCATTGATGACGATAAACTCTTGAGGAACATCATGAAGAAAGATGTTTTCGAGGAGCACGTTTCAAAAAAGCAAAAAAAAAATTAAATGTTTGAGTGTGTATGAAATTAACGGAGGCCTGCCGCATATGTAATCACTTAATAAAAGGCCACAACAGAAATGATTTTGAACTCTATCAAGATTCGCTTGACTTCGTGCTGTCCAGTACCGGCAGGTCTGGAATTGATTTGGGTTGTTCCTTTTCTTGAACAACTAACGGGCGCCGATTAACAACTTCGAAGCCCTGTGGTTTCTCTTTGATGAATTTGTTTTTGAATATTTCAAGCCAGGATTGGCCTGCGTGTTTGACATCCTTATCTGCTTCCTTTCTCGAACCAGCTTTCCAGTTCCTTCTCTCCCATAACTCTCTCATCTCCGGATCCATCGCGTCACTCAAAAAGTATTTGCGGTAGATCTTGTCTGCCTCTCGGATAGTGTAGTCTGTCTTTTGGATTCTCTTCTCCGCCTGCTGGATGAAAGAGCTATCATCTTCCAGACATCTCTCTTCTGGATCATCTAGATCGCAGACAGCATCGTCAATAGTCAACAAGTGCTTCTCACACTGAGCCCTATAGTAATCAACTTCAGTTTCATTAAGGGAAGATTGCGAAGTTGGTGAAAACTCGGGTGAAGCATCTCTCACGTGGGCCAAAGGAACAGGGACTTGCCTGAACTCGAATTCGTCGAGTCCTTCATCTCCAGGGACAGTTTTTTCGTTGAGAAGTGACTTTCTCTTAGTCTTCACGGCTCCCACAGCTGCTTTTGCAGTCAATGCAAAGCAGAAGATGGCGTAAAGAATATAGTAAAGCCCCACCACCAAATGGATTGTCAATTGAGCGAACGCCACACATGATCTGGCATACTCGCTCACACGTAACTCCCGAATGTACGGAATACACAAGATTGTCAGTAAAAGTCTTGCGCACAGGATGACATGATCCAAGCCATACCAAGGGGAAGGAATAAAGTTAGGTTTGAAAACCAATTTGAGCACGTACTTGACGAGCTCAATGATACTCAAGAGAATTACTTGAGCCATGCCAAATGATTGCAAAAATACAATGATAAGCAGCAGTGCAACGGCGAAAAACAAGTCCAATAAGACAAACCCAAGCATCGAAGGCTTGTAGAAGTTGTACAAATGCACCCATATCACTATGGACTTGACCGAGGAGTAAAGCTTGTAAATATTGCATTTCCTGCGTCTCAGGAAAAATTTGGGGGCAAAATAATAGAAAGCAAAAAACAACACTGCTCCCAACCACATCGTTGTGGAGATTGCACCGGCTGCAACGGGTCCTTTCACGGAGGGAACGCTGGGCAAATCGGGTAAATTGCTAGTCAATTCATCAGGAAAGTAAGAAGGGAGAAGGAATTTCCAAGGTTCCAAAAACTGGTAAGGAACCGTAGGATTGAAGGCGTTGAGAGTCAAGAAAAACTGCTTGTAACTGTAGAATAAAGAGTCATCATTAGAAGCCCTGACAAACATATGCAATGTGAATATCAAAAAAGGGAACCCAAAGGTGGAGATAAATTGACGCAACACTTGACCCAAAATAGCCCAGCAATTAGTTGAGAGCGAAAACGAAAAGGAAGGAGCCTTGTTTTGCACTGGTTTATTAGCATGATTGATATTGAAACTGGGTTCCAACGAATATTCATTAAAGTCGTTTTGTTCGGAGATGGAATCCGTACTGCTGGTGTCTTGTGCTAAAACGTTTTTCTTTTTCGTGGGACTATCTTTCGAAGAGTAGCTCGGCGATGACTGCAGACCAAAGAAACGGTTAAGAAAAGAGCCTGGATTGCGCCTGACCATGATTTTGACGATGATGAATAGCTGGTAGCAAATGACAGTGAAAGCGACCCAAATGGCAAGACAAATCATGAAGTTGGGCCAGCAATGAGTAACATAAGCATCAGAATTTGATTGTATCAAAGAGCCAAGCCCGCTGTTATGGTACGTCACGAACACATTATCTTTTTCGGTAAGCGAGCTACTTTTCCACGGAACGAGGTGGATATCCATAAGAGTGCACCACTTGATCTGGCTGATTGCAGACAGGAAAAAGCCAGGGTATTGGACATTGAGTCCACCCAAAAACACTGCGTATTGAAGGTAGTTAAGGAGTTTCGTGGGGTCTGCATCCAACTGTCGAAGGAGACGTTCATTACAGATAGTCGAAGCCTCAATAAGAAATGGGTTTGACGATTCCTGGTCTGGCGATAGCACCTTGATGAGGAAATTGACGATGTAAGTGAACAAACAGATTGCAGCAACACCAAAAAATAGTAATCTTTTAAGGCTTTTCGCTTCCACTGTAGAAGTGACGTAGCAAACGGAGCCACCTATGATATTGGAGCTATTATCGTTGGAAACCACGGTGAAAGTAAACGAATATGAGCCCAAACTGCCAAAGTTGGCACTAATGTCGGCATCATAATAAAGCACAAAGGAGTCATTCTGGTATAGAGGACACTGGGTGAGGTTTCCCGTTGTGTTTCCAAAAAAAGACTCAATAGAATAATTACTCGTTGCAATCGAGTCAAACGTCGAAGCATTGAACATCAGGCCGGTGAAGTTACCAGAATTCAACAGCCCGGGTACCGGAGGATAATGGGATCTCTTATAACGAGAAGTCCTGTTGGTTCCCACATGAAACGGGTTTTGGTTTTCCGGGAGTTTGGAGGCCGTAGCCATGAGTGATGACGAAGTGGAGGAGAGCTTACCGTCATAACGAGGAGAGTCCCCAAAGCGAGAAGTATTCTTCACGGCAACGTAGTCGCAGAACCGTAGGTTCTCCTGGATAAGAGTCTTGCCCATGAAGTCCATCTTGACATTGAGCGTAGTAAAACGGTTTGTTTCAGAGTCAACATCGGATATCAACACATCGGTGGACGAGAGGTTGGAGCGGTCCTGGACCTGACTGTTGATGAAAAACTTCATCACTTTTTTATCCACATCAATAGCCACATATACTATAAAAGGCAGGAGTATTCGGGCCTGTTTATCGCCACCAACAAGCAGGTACGACTCGATGAAGCCTGCCGATATCAATCGTAGGAGGCTGACCATTAGGACAATGTAATATAGACATGAGCGCATGGCGATATGATAGGGGTTCCGAAGCGAATCGGAAAAATATAGCAAGAGGTGAGAATATGATTTCTGCGTTTGAGTTTGGCCCGGCCAATCAGCTATATTTAGTCTTGCAAACTATCACGAGAGCCAGTGCTCAGGGGTATGAATGGGTGTTAAGAACAAGAGAATGAGCTGCACCAGAAAAAGACCGCAGCACGCAGTATGTGCGCGGAAGTGAGGCATTCCACCGGCCAACGGTTTCAGAATATTGACATAGGCTTTTGGGCCAAAAGAGCTGGGGCTAGAAGTGTCCTGGTTTGGGTTTTTTTTTGCGGCTTTCAAGGGTCTAGCTTGAAGATTGAAACTCTGTAAAGCTTGTATTTCTGCCCTCTGGATATTTTTTGTAGGCTTATTTCAGACTATTGTTATGACAATGTAGAGTGCGGATTGAGCATAAATGTAAACTGAACTTTGCGCAGAATAAGCTTTTGGAGCTGGTTTAAAAAAAGAGCTGGTAAATATATCAGATCTCAGGAGTTTATTAAAAAGGGTCCTTTTTTATCATTATTAATATTAAAGGGGTTTAGAGGGTTTTAAATAGGTTTCAAAAAAGTGTAGATAGAGACTTCTAAACGTTTCAGAAGTGTTTATAAGATCTGAGTGTGTCATGTTTCAAAACAGTTTTATAAGAGTATCAGAAATTTTTGGTAAGAAAAATGCCATTTAAGTTTTAACTTCCAGGCGAAAAATTGATTACATTTTGCCAAAAAGTGCCAGCACAGTGTATTTTCACTCGAATCATGATATTTCTGAATTTACATATATTTTATTCTCATGTTAAACCGAAAAATTCTAAATTCATTCTCTGCGGTTTTAGCTCAGTTGGGAGAGCGTCAGACTGAAGATCTGAAGGTCCTGTGTTCGATCCACAGAAATCGCAAACGTTTTTTTGCTCCTAAGTCTTTTCCCTCTTTTTCCATCGTCTTTAAACCTGGCTGAACCTGAACTATGTCTACTGTAATCCTACATTCGATTATCCTTTCCGTTGATTCGCTATATACATTATCCCAGTAGTGACTCTAATCGTTGACCTTTCTGAACTTAGGGTACAACCGTCCCGCATGGTAGTTCATGGAGCTTGCACCTGCCTTGGTGGGCTTGAATGTCTCCATACAAGTCTTCAATTCGTGTTCGAAGCCTGAACACTGGCCCGACCCTTCTCCATTGGCCGCCCAGCAGTTCAATAGAGATGACATCAACACAAAGCACTGATTGGTGGACTTGGACACATTGGTGTTTCTGAGCTTGATCTTGGGTAACGTAGGCAAAGCCTTGCTCTGGGCCACCTTTTTGTATGCCATTCTAGTGCTGAGGATGTGAGTTTGGTGAGAAAAATTTGATCTCTCCGACCGGAGCGCGGGCGCGCTATATGCAGGCGGTTCCAATTATCGCCAACCCACCAGCTCACCAACCATAAGGCCAAAGAAGCACCAAAAAATAAAGCTTGTTTGGTCGACATCAATTAGTGATTAGTTATTTGGTCTCTGTATTCAGCGTCTTCATATTCATTGGTCGTAGTCATTAATTGCATTTTTGAAAACCTGGTATTTCTGACCGGAGCGTCTGGCAAAAAAGCGGCGCTGATGTTTGCGTGGTCGAGTAGTTAACCAGTAGATTCTCAGGAAACTACCCGACATGAGTTTCTTGTGCAAAAACACATCATAGTAGTGTGGCACCCGTGTGCGGTGTTTCAAGACACGGGGCATCAATTGTGTTTCCACGGTTTGGTGAATCTGGTCATATGTCTTCTTCATAAAGGCTGCACGGTCCTCCGACAGCTTGTACTTTATGCGGGTCAACGAGTCCATTTGCTCACTCAAGTTGATAAGCACCACCTTGAACAAATGTCTGTAAAGATGACGATAATGTCTGGTGGTGGTTAACATAGAGCCATAGTAGGGAATGAGATCAAAATAGTTCAAGGCATACTTGAACGTGGGGCCAGTGTACTTGGTGGCAAACGGAATCTTGGACACCAAAAGGTACTGGTTGGTCTTGATTTCCCTCTTCAAGCCCAGGAAAAGAGGAATGGTGCTCCGGGTGATTTCAGACGAGAGCATGCGTTGCATCTTCATGATTTCCTCCTCCACTCGCGTCTTCAAGGTTGCCAGGTCATGGTCCAAAGTGTTGTAATCCTCGATGTTCTCAAGCATGATTGGCTTACCCTCCAACAGTAGGAAATCCTCTGGAGTATTGGGTTTTATGTCATGAGGCATTAGCGTTTCTTCAAGTGCATCGTCCTCCATGAAGTTGACTTCCTTCTTGTGGATGGGCACTTTGGTAGAAGTAGGAGACAGATCGCCAATCAACTCCACGGGAATTTTAAGTGCTTTGCTTTTTTCAGATAAAAAGGCATTTTTGGTTCCATTTAATGGAGCACCCGCGAAACTCCGGTCGAACCCCACCACGTTGAAATGGTATGTACTTTCGAGTGCCTGCTCCAACGCCAGCAACTGGGTTTTTTGATCTCTTCTTGCAAATTTGCATAAGTCAGTTAACCGTTTGTTGCGGATCGATAAGAGACTCTTAGTATCGATCGAGAGCCGTTTCTTATACTTATAATGAATCCCCTGATCGTTATCCAAATCCTTTAACGCCTCATAGATATTCTCGATATCTTCCCATGGGGTCTTCACAAGGTCGATTTCATCAGGAAGCCTACTTATGGCCTCGTGTCTTCTGAACGCTAGACTGGAGGGATGGCTTCCAAACTGCCTTCCTTCATCAAAACTGCTCTGTACACTAATATCGTGTTTGCTCATGAACCCCAAGTTGAGCGAGCTTTCTTCAAGCTCCTTGGAGTATAGTTTGACGAAATCCTCGAGCGAATGGGTATTCTTCTTCTTGGAGGACTTGGATTTGCCACTGAAGACCTGTTTTTTGGTTTCGCCATCTTTTCCAACTTTTCCTTTCAGGAGAATATTTCCAAGCTGCTTGAGCTGTATTTTGCTCTTTTCTGCATGCCTGGAAGAGGAGGAGAACCCTCTGTTTAATATGTATTGGGTAGGGTACCTGAACATCGTGGATGATGATAACACGGTGGCAGATATATGTGGTTTTTGGTGTAAGGATCACACTAGTAAAACAGATCTGAAACACGGATTTGCTGAACACCGACCCGTATTGCCTGGTTTGGTGGGATTAGATCCTATGCCTTAGATAGTAGGTTTCAGGTAGTGCGAGCTCGGCCTCCGCGGTATGGGTCATGCGCGTGATGCGCGTCACGTGATGTGGTCTTTAAACCAGTTAGTATTTAAAGATTCAGTCGTAAGGAGTTATAAAGTTTCTGAAAGATCCGAAGTGTGAAGGGTTTTTTGAGAATAAGCTCTTCAAAATTGTTAATAATTTCAAAGTGCTTAATCATTTCAAAGTGTTTGAAGTATTAGTATTAGAATGAATGATAAAGACTACGCGCTCACGCGATCTACAATATGTCAAAATACCCAGCCGTTAATTGTTCGTAAGGAGAAATGAATGTCATGAGAGTCGTAGACTTGAAGAGTCGGATTTAGATGGGAACATCTTCTAGTTGAGCGAGAATAGGCTCTTTAAGGTGTACATGTGGAGGACGCTTCACTAGTATGGGACTTATCGAACCCACAGAACTGCACAGGCTTTGTCTGCCGTGACTAGTCTCATAGTGGTCCAAGGAAAGCGCTGAGGCCGTTGATGAGCTTCTTGATATAGAAGGCACTGCCGTGTTTCTGTGAATGGAAATGTATGAGGCCTCGTTGACGCGAGGTGAGAGTCTAGTGGAAGTGTATCTTGCAGGAGTGAAACAAGTGGAAGCATCGCTTTCGTAGCCCCTGCTAGGCGAGCGAACATGCAGAGCAGCCTCAGCAAGTGCCAGCTGTCTTTCAAGGAACATTTGCATCTTCTTGGTGTTGACCAAGTTGTCCTTGATTGGCTGCAAAAAGTCGGCCAATTGCACCACCATGTCTTCGTTGTGAACACGCACGTCCCAGTTTAAAAGGAACAAGAGTTGCCTCTCCATCAAGTTGACATCAGTCAACGAGAACAAGCCTTCGGTGTAGCGAGCCCAATGGGCGTTTTTTGGAGAAGAGTCGTTATGGAACTTGGAAGCCAAGATTAAACAACTCAAGAAGATGCGGTGTCTGGTGCAAGGCAAGCCTTGGGCGTTTTTGGGAAGCTTGGCCTTCAACTTGTCCAAAATCACAAGTGAAGCCATCAAGGTGCCTGTGTAAACATTTGTGTAGCTGACCAACTTGGTGATGAAGGACATGAGCGAAGGCAAGGGTCTGCCGCTTTTAGAAGTCTGAACTTTAGACTCCTGACAAGGAATCACCTGCAAGGTCTTAACCACCAACTTTTGAATCATATCAGGGGAAACAGGTTTCCGAAGGAATATGTTTAGCGCTTTCATATCGAGAGAAGGAACCATCTTGAAATATTAAGTATATGGAAGTTTCTTTAGGGGAAGGGAAATTGAATGGATTGCAAAGCTGCCGGGGATAGTATTGAAGGAGTCCTTATATAGTAAAGTCAAGATACTCGAGTTACCTGGAAAGTCTGGGGATGGAGATCGGATCGGACAAGCATCGGATTATATATACCTTGAGGATGTGTAGGAAATTCCCAACCTAGTCGCGACGCATGATCGCGTTTCCCTAGAGACCGACCCCTTGTACACGATAATTGAGGCAGTGCGCATTGTTGTGCGCGCGAACAAGTGCTGCTGGAGAGAAGATTCTAAGCCCGGCGGCTTAGGTACCTTAAGCACGATGATGTTAAGGAGCTCAATTAGTGCCCAAACAGGAAGGAGCCTGAACTTGGGGAATGCCAATTACTAAGCTGAGACAGAACCACCTGACTTTGATGTATGCTCTAAAATCTTATTCCATACCATCCAAAAATTCTGGATTCGGTTTCTTTCAAAATTTGGCTTGATCTTTAAACCCTACTATGCGGGAGCTCATTGATCGATGGCACTGACAATGGCTGACTACTGACTACTGACGTTCCCTCAGTGAGAAGATCGCCTGGAATAAGATCACAAAGGGGGGTTTCATATGTTTCAGTTTCTTTTTCATTTCCATATTCATTTGCATTTTCATTTGCATTTTTCTTTTCATTTTTTTTTGTTTTTTCGTTTTTTGGCACCCAAGTGAACTGCCCCTTATTTTGCTCATAACGGCATAAAATGTTTCAGGTTCATCGAAATCGACTTATTGGAGCTGGCATAGGGCGGAGGTTTGCAGCTTGTTAGTCAGGCTGGCTTACGCACCAGCACTCAAGGATTTTTTTTTTTTTATTGCTTTTGCTTTTGCTGCAGGTTGCACCCAAGACGCATTCACCAGCCGAACCATATTGTTCAAAGCACACAGTTTGCATCTGGAACCCCCCTTGAGAATGTATGGTCTTGGCTGCAAGTGACATCTTGAAATTTGTAAGATGAAACGAGAAGAGCGGAGAAGGAGCGGAGTTTTGAATGGGGAGATTTGGAGCGGCCTCTAATGTGCTGAGCAATGGGGCAATGGGAGTGCCTATTATTCGCGACGGACGAAGATCTCTCTAATCTGCCTACAAGGCCCAATTTCAGTGCCATGCAATGGTTCAAATGTTTCCTAATACTGACCTATGAAAAATACACTATAGTATTACTGGCAATTTTTTTTTTCCTTTTTTTTTTCCTTTTTTTTTCCGTTTTCGTCTAATTTCTGCGTGGAACCGTTGAATACTCGGCTGGGGTGCCAATACCCATCTCCTGCACGATCGGTCGCAGTTTTCAGTCGAAGCCTTCATCAGCCATTGTGCTGCGGTGAAAGATGAAAGAATGCCAAGCACTCATTGCCCATTGAGGCTATTGTCTCGACGAGTCTTTCGTTCATTGCGCCCACTTGGCTTGACTCGAAGTGACACGCTGAAATTCTCGTTTGTACCTTCGCTTGACCGACTCTCCAAACAGGGTCAAGCAGCATGGGTAAAAAAAAAAGGACAGGCCCGCTCCCCGTCTTGTTTACCAAACGCGATGGAGTGGGACGCGCTCTCGGTCTAGATTCGTGTCCCCAACAGGCACACTCTATCTCGCGTCTGCGAAAGGGACCTTGCTTCGACATCCTGACATCCCCGTGCGTTGGAATGGAATGGGGTTATATCAGGGGTAAAGGAGCTGGGGTCGAGCCGCACATGAGGATCTGCAGCGAACCACATGTTTTTGCTTCTCGTCTTTTGTCTTTTTTGTCTGCAAGACAATGCTGTTACGCATTCATCCAGGTGGAGAAGTTGCACAGTCTTGCACTTATGCAAGAAAACCTTTGTCTAGAATAAAGGTTTCTAGAATTCTCCGCCTCCTAGATTATCCGGCCTTCCAGATCCACACTCTAAGAAATACTAAGCATGCTTAAGCATTACTCAAGCATTACTCAAGCATTACTCAAGCATTACTCAAGCATTACTCAAGCATTACTCAAGCATTACTCAAGCATTACTCAAGCATTACTCAAGCATTACTCAAGCATTACTCAAGCATTACTCAAGCATTACTCAAGCATTACTCAAGCATTACTCAAGCATTACTCAAGCATTACTCAAGCATTACTCAAGCATTACTCAAGCATTACTCAAGCATTACTCAAGCATTACTCAAGCATTACTCAAGCATTACTCAAGCATTACTCAAGCATTACTCAAGCATTACTCAAGCATTACTCAAGCATTACTCAAGCATTACTCAAGCATTACTCAAGCATTACTCAAGCATTACTCAAGCATTACTCAAGCATTACTCAAGCATTACTCAAGCATTACTCAAGCATTACTCAAGCATTACTCAAGCATTACTCAAGCATTACTCAAGCATTACTCAAGCATTACTCAAGCATTACTCAAGCATTACTCAAGCATTACTCAAGCATTACTCAAGCATTACTCAAGCATTACTCAAGCATTACTCAAGCATTACTCAAGCATTACTCAAGCATTACTCAAGCATTACTCAAGCATTACTCAAGCATTACTCAAGCATTACTCAAGCATTACTCAAGCATTACTCAAGCATTACTCAAGCATTACTCAAGCATTACTCAAGCATTACTCAAGCATTACTCAAGCATTACTCAAGCATTACTCAAGCATTACTCGATGTACTACCCCAAGTACTACTCGAATTAAGGTTCTAAGAAGCTTCACCATAAGCTTATTATGACTCTAGGCATGTTCTGACTACTAGCATAACCTTAAGACAACCACTTCAAAACTTTAAATGAAAAAACAAAAAAGAAAGTAGTCGAAAAAACTAGTCGAAAAACTTAAGATACATATTCCAGAACCTTAAGAAGCATATTTTAAGCATAGCCTCGGATTCGCTTAAGGAGTAGATCCACTTAAGATTTCTCGTCTAGTAAATGGGGTCACACATTAGTAGATCAAACCTTAATTCAAGCCACCAAATAGACTATTAGACATTGAGTGATTATTCTTCTAACCATGTCACATGTCTAAAGCCTACTTTACTGTGTCACCCCACTCTACTATGTGATCTAGACCGGGCATTGGTCTAGACCTTACTTACAAGGCCCAATCCGCATTTACATGCACGGAGCCACCCAGTGCGCCAGACAATAAGTGCACCATGTCACGAAAATTCCAAGACAATTGTCACATACTGTTAACAAAATGTGCTCTAAAATTGTTAGTATAATCTTCATTGGGTGACATGTCAGGAATATGGGTATACTGGATCGATCATGATTTGAGTACTCTGATTGGTGCACAGCATAATGTCATCATATTATGTCGTAAAGATCACATACGGGTTGAGGCTAAAGGTGGAATGGAGATGAGGAGAAGAGATCAAGAATGATGGTTAGAAATTTAATGGAGAAAGAAAATTTGCTCTTAAGCGGTGCGAGGTCCGGGTAATCCGTCCTGTGTGCAGGCTCTCTATGGTGAGGGTTCCATATGGCTGCGAACAACGCTCAATGTTCATATACTATTCTCATATACTATTCTCATATACTATTCTCATATACTATTCTCATATACTATTCTCATATACTATTCTCATATATAAATATTTGAGAATCCCTCGAATGCTCCGTTCATATCAAATGGCGGAAAGATATCTTGCTGTGGACTAAGCGGAAAGAACTTATCGCTGATATCATTAGGTGCATCCCGGGTAAACTCTCTCTTATTGTCTTCTTTCATGTTGCTGATTTGCTGCCAGAGAAGATCGATCTCTGGGATCTTTTCAAACGCAAAATTTTCCGCTGCCATTGGAGGAATATAGTCCTCCATATTGTTTTGAGGCATGTCCTGGTAGTTCTGAGGGAACTCAGGTGACTCCGTTTTGATCTGCGGGAACTCAGGTGGCTCAGTTTTGAGCTCGACTGCTTCTCCATTGCTGGTTTCCCTATGTTCATGAATATGCATCATCCTGTAGCCTGTATTGGGTGTATTTCTCGGGCTGCCCTGCACGACTCCAACTGCATGAACTGGGTTGAATTGGTCTTGGGCGGTGGTGGTGGTGGTAGTAGTGTTGTTGTTGTTGATTCCGTTGCCGCCCATTGCACTCATTTCGTTTTTGATGACGTGCTCGATTTTGGTGTAGCATTGTCGGCAAAGCGCAAGGATCTCGTCGATCTGCGGTTGCGTCATCTCCATGAAATGGTAGTCCAACGACTTGATTTTTTTGTTGAAGGCATCCGATGCGGTTTTCTTCAACACGTATGTGTGTGTTCTTGATATCCTCCATGCATAAAAGTATCTATGGCTCAACCGGGACAAGCAAAAACAGTTATAATTCACAATCTCAGAAATTATGTTGGTCAAGCTGCAGATACTCTCGAACCGGTGTCTGTAGGATTCCGATGTCATGAGCAATTGCTTGTGGTCGGAGCGTTCCATCATTTTGAAGGCCTTGATCCGAGCACGTGCAACAATGCAAAAGAAAATCTGGTTGCATTTCTGGACCAATGAAATGATGGAATGGTTCAAAATGAGCCCAGGTGTTGTGGATGCAGAGTCAAAGTTTGACCGGCTACTCAACAACAAGTCTAAGATTTCTGGGATGAATTCCCCACAATAAAATGAAACAATCTTGGACATGTAGGAGAAACTGAGGTCAAAGCGTTCGGTCTTCTCGAAATTCAAGAACAAGTGGTAGAAGATGGACATGGAAAACTGCTTCATGTTCATGTAAACTTTAAGTTTCAAGACCTTCACGAAGGGGAATTCCGGAGACTCCACCACTTTTTCCTTCAGCATTTCTGCGGGGTTGAACTCGATTTTCATACCAGGCAGTCCAGTATTGAAAGAAGATTTGGAGCTAGATTTTCGAGACCTCCGCCGTATCTGTTCTGGAAAATATGGGTTCTTGTTTGATCCAGACGACGTATAGTCCGATAATGTACCCAAATCTTCAGATACCTTTTCCTCAAACATGTCCATCAACTGGAGGAGCTCTGATACTTTCAAGGGACACTGTAGCATGAGACACCGCCGGATCATCTCGCCGAAATTGCGGTAAAACGAACCAGTCCATGTTAGAAGCGAGCACAACTTGACCTCCACATCATCGTTGTGCACATTGGATGCACCACTGGTGAAATGAGGACCCTGGAGATTGCTATAGTTGTAGTCAACCATGATGGGAAACCCAAATTGCCAAGCTAGCTTCAAGTCCATGAGCTTAATGAAGAACCACATTTTCCTGCAGATGTTGGCGCATCGGATTTCTTCCACCAGTAGCTTGTGGTCACTCTGGTGTTCGAGGTCACGGTGTATTCCTAGGAAGTACCCAATATGGATGCACATGGCATTTAGAGAACTGGCCTCATAGCCATCAGCAGAGTCTGTTTGTTCTGGGGCCACATCCGAATAAATCCGCTTCATTATCAAGCATTGAAGTACACTCAATGAGCTTTTATGTGCTCCAGGCAATTGGTCTAGACATGCCTGTACGTACTCCATGAAGTCAATGCTGACGGGATGGGTCAAGATATACTTGGACTCAAATAAAAGTGTTCTTTGTCTTTGAGACATATACTCGGAACCAGTACTATCACCGGTTGGGGGTCCGTTACTGTCCAAGCCAATGTCGTCAGATAAAGAGTAGGGCGAATTCACAATGTCTTCATTTTCGCTGCCGATATTGGAAAATGTTGAGAGGTAAGAGATCCGGAGCACAATGAGAAGAGTTCCTATGGTAGCAAAATCCTTCCTTTTTCGAATATTGATGTGCTCAAACCTCTCCTCAGACTTGCACTCTGGCCCAAGAATGGCATGCACTTCGGCCCGGAAATACGTCTCGTCTAGAACACACATGTACGGGTACACCACCTCGAAAAACCGCTTGATGAGGAGAAATAAGGCCCTCTTGTTGGGGAGAATGAGTTTCAACTTCTCGATGATATCCAACGACTGATCCATGGGGCCCTCAAACACCGTCAAGCCCAATGCCAAGGTCTTTTTGTTGAGCGTAGCCTTAAGGTCACGGCGAGTGTTAGGAGAGATTTGGGCCCGTTCTAGAGCAGGATTTTCAGCCCCCACGTTTTGCTCAGTGGGCTCAAACTCGTCCTGGCCCTTTTCCCCAGGTACTTTTTGAAACGAATGTTCTCGGAGCTTTTCACTGGTCACGTCCCATAATGCGCGAAGGGCCATATCTTTCTGGATATAAGAGAACCACGAAAATGGACCATGGTTCACGTTTTTTCCTCCCTCTCTGGAAACAGAAGAGTAACCCGTGTAGAGGTCAAAAGCCTCATCCAAATCCAGTTTATTTTCGGGTAACTCTTCCGGGCTCCGGGGCATGCCTTGTACGCCTGCAGGAAACCCGTTTGGAGTGTAGATGTGCCAGTTTCCTGGACCCAAAAATGGCGCCCTGAAACTGGTGTACATGTCGGAGTTAAAGCCCTGCGCACTCTTCTCATGGCCATGGGGTGCTTTCACCTGTGCTGGATCCAACCTTGGATTACCTCCATAGACCGGGGGACCAAAGTTCCCATTTGGCCCAGCATATGGCATCTGGTTCGGGTGGGGTATTATGGGCGGGTTTGGAATGGGGTGACTCACATAATTTCCATTCGCAGGTAATTGTCCGTGACACGGTAATTGTCCATTCGGGAGTAATTGCCCGTTTGAGAGTTTTTGGAGTTGATTTGAGGATATTTGGTGTCCGTTGACCTGCACTTGGTGTCCATTTGCTGGTGGTTGGTGTGCATTTGTTGGTGGCTGGTTCAAGTCCTTTTGGTTGGCCTGAGGATTAGAGTCATCGGCCAGAACAACCTTTTTTTTGGAACGCCTTTTCCGCTTGGGTGATTGTTTTGAATCCAGAGTATCCGCATCTTGTTTTCTCTTGAAAATCATCAACGTGCCTACCGTTTCATGGTTCATGACCTGGTCCTCATGGTATTCACACTCGTTGCTCACCTTATGCTTTATACACGAGAAGCAGGGCAGTTTTCGGTCACATCTGACCTTTCGGCGTTTGCATTGGTTGCACAGAAGCGGAATCCGCTTAAGGCTGCTCAACTTGGTGTTGTGCAGCAGGTCTCCGTTCATTGTGCGCTTTTGCAATTTCCCTTGTCTATGTTTTATTTAAGCGAGTGAGTAATTGCTACTTGATGCTTCTCGTGCATGCGCGGAGCATCACCTGAGTCAATGCTGCCTTCTATTAAACACCTATATAAGCTTCTTGTGGAAGATATCTTGCTTGGTATTCTGCTTCTGGTTGCTTGCTTCTTTGGGAATGTACTGTTTGCTTTTCAATCCTTTGTTTTTCTTTCTCTTGCTGCTCCTTTTCTTGCTGTGTCCATTGTATGCCTGCACCTAGCGCTTCCGTGCAGGCCCTCCTGTGCCACATTACAGTACCGACTCAATTTTCCAAATACCCATAGAGCTCGAACATCTTCAACAACTCATCATTTCCAATCATACTTTGTTCATCAAAAATTTCTTGGTAGTCTCCTTGTGCTTGCTTTTCCTTCACCCATCCGTAAGTATTCACCGTATTGTCGTTTCCATACATTGCTCGGTTGGCCGCTGTGGCATTGAAGCTTGATGCTGCTGTCTGTAGACCACCACTACCCATATTCGAGTTGGTGGTAATTTCCGTCGGAGAAATCGACTGCACCCCGGTCATTTTGCCATCGATTGCTCTCTTTTCCTCTGTCTTCTGGTGATTTTTTTGGCGTCGTATGGATTCTAACTTGGCTAGCCGGAACTCTTCGCAAAGCTTGCACATGCTGTGTAATTCAGGATTGGACATGAACTGTAGCATATTTGTGCCTTTGTGGAAAAACGTCAGTTTCTTTGTGTCAGAGAATCCTGCTAGTAAGAGCTCGGGATTCTCCATGCACTGCTTCAACACGAAAAATGCCATCACGTATATCTTGTATGAGTTGATATAAGTGTTACTCATACTCTTGAAATGGCCCACGAATAACTCCGCCTCAATGAGCGAAATGGTGAAAAGATTGTCCACAACTTCGCAACGCTCTTCAAAGTTCTCGGTTTCATCATTTCCTCCTCCCTCCATCTCTTTGATGGCCAAAGTCCGTTTATAGTTGATCAACCGGATGAAAAACGATGACACAAAGTTGTGGGTCTTTATCATGCTCCTTTCGATGCGAGATGTCAAGATATAGTCATAGTGTCTGCCGAAAAGCTCTTCTGAATTATCCAAAGCGTACGACATGATGTAGACTAGCTGGACCACGGACCGAATAAAGATTTTGAATAACTCAATCCCGGCTCCTATTTCTGCATCTTTATCTTGATCAAGCTTTTCCTCGTAATGGAGAACCACCAAATAGTATAAGCACGACAAATTGGCTCTGGTGTTGATGAACAAAAGGAAACGGCGTACTTTCATGAACGGTTCCTCGTTTTCCCCCGCTTTTCGAGGCGTATTTGGCTCCTTGGGCGCAGGACTGCTTATGTAGTCCCGGAAGAAATCCTTACCAAAACACTTGAGGAAAATCTTTTCCAACTTGCTTGTTTCTGACAACAAATCAATGACTCTCAATTTTTTCCTTAAATTGGTCATCTTCGTGACTATGCTGCGGTAGCAAGCGCTAATCGAGTCCACTTTCGAGTTGAAAGCACTTACCTCCTCTGAAAACAGAGCTGATGGCTCCACGTCACTATTGTCCAAATTCTGCAATTTCATCGGCGTTCCACAGTAAATGGAGTTGTTTGCGTCGGCATTGACAATGAAATTCCAGAGCGACCGCCATGTGTTCACGAATTCCGGTTTTTTGGAGATACTGTTGATGGTTTCGTACTTGAGGGGATCCCTGTTCAAACCGATGGAAAGGGCTTGGTTCACAATGGCCCCAAACAACAATTGGGAGTCAGAACCACTCAACCCAAGACAGTCGTTCGGTAGCACTGACCTAAAGAAGTATAAAAGCGTCAAACTTTGTACAGACTTAAAGGTCGTCATGATCCTCACTTTCTCCTCCGATAAGCACAGGTTGATCACACTCAAATGCTCTTCCGACTTAAACCGCGTGATATCCTTAATCAAGGTGATTTCCAAGTCAGTGTATTCCATATCCATTTCCTTGTTAGGAATCAAAGACATGTAGCCTAGTTGGACCATTATAAGAAGAACACCCACTATAGTAAGATCGGCGTCATTTTTGATCGAGATTTGCTCGTAGTATCCTTCATTGCTTTCGATAAAGTCCCCTTTAAACAAGTTTTTGAATTCCTTAAGCACAGTATCTTCGTGGAATATAGACACGAACGGGTACACATAGTGGAAAAATTTCTCCACGGCCATGTATACTGCTGATTTGCTGGGAAGAATCCTAATCACATTGCTAGCCACAAAATCATAGTACACCCCCTTGGACTGCTTAAGTGCAAGGATAGACTGCACTTTGTTCAATGGGTTCAAGCCATTATCGCGGTCCTGGTCAGTCACGTGGGAGTCGTCAACGTATGCCTTAATCTTGGTAGTGACTAAAGTATCGTCATTGATGAAGATATGCTCAGAGTCCTGCTCTATCTTGGCTCCTTCTTCCGACATTGGCTGGTGGAAGACTTCCAGAGTTCCAGAAGCATGTGTCAGATTTCCGTTTGAATCCAACTCGGAACTTTCTTTTGGTTTGGATACGAACTGTTGGAACTGTTCACTTTTGAAGAGGTTCATTGTGAAGTTTCTCACGAGTTTCGTAAATGAATCTCGTTTGGTCATTCCAACATACGACAAAGGGCCCTGTTGTTGCCATAACGGGCCATCAACCAATAGGGTGCTTGAAGCCACGGAAAAGGAACCCATGGTGTCATCTAATGCAATTCGGAGAATGTTCTGGCCAATTGAAACGGAAACAAACCCGGGTTCAGTGTATTCCTCTGCAGTGTTTTGCGAGAAGCTTCCCTTGTTCGAAGACTGGTAGGCCAATTCTGATTTTGACGGAGATATTTCGGACGCTTGAGCATTGCGTCTAAGCGAGCCACCATCCATAGGAGACAGAAGGTTGGAGGTGGAGTCTGGAGGTGGAGGAGGCGGAGGCATAGGGTAGGTTTCTGTCTCAGGTGCCAACTTTGTGGGCATGCTCTTATTGCGAGGAGGCTCCAAGGATACATCGTGAGCAAGTGAATTGCGATGTTTGTTGGAATCATTAGTGTATGACGCCAAGGAAGAGCTTGTAGAGCCAGTGGATTCCAGCGGGTTACAATTTGATGGTAACGAGTTCAGTCGAAGACTCACCTCCTCGTTGACCAGTTCTCCACCCAAAGAGGAAGGCGGCCCTTGGAATTTGGGACCAAACGCCGTGGTGCTAGACGAGCTGTTCGTGGAAACTGAGGGGTCCCGTGCAAGAGGGTACACATTCGTAAACGACTGGCTATGAGAGCGCAGAAAAGGAGGAGGTGGACCAGGAGGGTTATTTAGCTTGATACCGTAGTTTACAGGCAGAAACTGGGCGTGAAAAGTCTGGTCTGTCGGAGTCTGGCCCGGCCATTGCTGATACATAGGTACCATGTGGTTGGAGGCCGTGAGAGACGCATAGGGCAAATTTGCGGGGAGAGCCGGGCCAGTGGTTCCATTCGGCGCATTCGGGAGGTTGGGGATGTTATGATTGCCATTGGGAACGATGGAGATGCTGAGGTTGTGTCCATTTGGAATGTTGGGGATATTCTGCGGACCAAGGGGCATCATCTGAGGGTGAGGCACGCCGATATAGGGCGAGTTCATGATCTTCACGGGCAGAGGCCCTAAAGCAGTGTACATCAGTAGATCAAAATCATCTTCGTACTTACAAAGATGGGCCACAGACTTCTTTTTGCAGGAGCCGCACACGGGTCTCTGGCGGTCACAGCGGGACTTTCGTTTTCGGCACACCAGACATGAGGTAAGGATCCTCAGTCTCTTTTTCGGGTTGTCTTCCATTTATAAATAGGTGTCTTTGGAGGGGTAATTGAGGAGTGGGCAAGAGGGAAGAGAACAGTGAAGGAGGCAGAAGTTTCCGAAAAATGGGGAAATGCGACCCCAAAAATACAGGATCGTAAACAGTGGGGAAAGACTACAACAGGGCCCTTTCGACAAAAGTCCGCTTTGTGAGCCCTGAGAATGCCCCTGCATAGGCCTCCTCTTATGCCTTCAAGTATGAGTGAAATTTTACTTTTAAGAATGTAATTCAATAATGAGTTGTTTACGTGCATTCACCATTGGGTGGATCAGGTTGCCGGCACATAACTATGGAGGATCTCTAAAGATAATTAGATGGCGAAAGAAAACAGAGATTGCAAGGACAGAATCCATGAAAAAAAAAAAAGAGAGAAGAGAGAAAACCCAAAGGCCAGATTACGATTTCGGATTTCAGACTCCGAGCCTATCAAAAGCTCGTAAAAATTTTTGATTGGTCCAAAAGTCAGCAATGGAAGTACGCCCGATGGGTTAACAGGCTTAAAGTACAGGCATAAGTGTGTCCAAACAGGCTTGCGCAGAGGTATGTACAGGCGAATGCACTGCGGGGTATAAGCTACGCAGAATAGTGCGATGCATGTTTCTAACCTGCGCCTGGAGAATGCATGGAACCATTCCAGTTTGGGCACTACCACCACTAATGTGCTTTAACAAACGAGAACAATAGGGTTTTGTGGACCAGATCCGAAGGGGGTGGCCGGGTCTGCATGCTGAGGAACTACATACACTCCCTCTGTTTGTATCGGGTTCTGTACTTGCTCAGGGAAACCCACCTCCTGACCCATTCGCGATCTGGGCCAAAGCGTGTTTAAGCGGCCGTATGGAGAGATCTTGCTGGCCCATGCGCGCCTACTTATAGGCCCAAATGAGACGAGCTTTATGAGCAATTGGGAAAGATACGCTCGTATTTCTAAAGCAAGAGACTACTTCAAATGTAGCAGTGTTGTGAGTTTCCTACAACATGATTTATATGGTGAACGGGTAGATTCTCGTTTAATGAATTTGGGTATATGTAATGGTGTAATTTAATAGAGATGTAGATTAAGTATTCTGCAGAAAGAGTTGGTGTTGAAATTGGTGAAGAAATTGGCGAAATAAGTGCCGGACAAAAAATGCCGAAAAATAAATTATGTAACAAAAATAAAATAACAAAAATAAAATAGCGAAATTAGTTATGGAAAAAAAAAAGCAATTAGCGAATCAATTTTATCAAATAAACTTACAATATTACTAGCAATAATAAACTAGCGATATCATGCAACCTTCTTGAAAATGGCACCTGGTACAAATTAACCTTTTTAATGGCATCTGAGTTAAGAATTGGCTTCACACAAGGCTTTGTTACGAAAGGGATCGGTTATTTTAGTGGTTATACGGAATTGTGTATGGTGGTTACAGTGCATGTATACTTGCTTGAGACATCCTGATTTCTGAAACCTTATAATTCAACACTGTTTTTAACCTCTAGGTTAGATTTTTTAGATATGGGAGATAGTGGAGGTTTTTCATCAATTCGAATCAGAAGAAAGAACTTATGATGTTTGCTTACCTACATCCTAATGACACGTGCGTGACATGCATGCGCTCAATAAAAGTGTGGTCTTGCCAGAAAAAACCACTGATGAATACTTTTTAAAAAGGGTGTGTTTTGGATGTCTATTTTCATGTTGATTAATGTCCTGAATTTACCGATTTGCCTACATTCTTATTTGGTGACTAAGAAACTGCACTTCGCTTGTTCCCCGAATAAGGTGAATGAGCAACCAAGAAATGAAGAAAAGATCCAAACGGCTTCTCGAGATTTCTTTTTGCTTCAATTATTAGAGCAATACCTGAGCTTTTTATTAAAAAGACCAATGTGTTTACGACTCCGTTTCCTCTGTATCTTACAAAATCGGGTGAATGTCTGTCCATCTGTTCTACTGTTTAATCCATATAGCCATGGCCTACATCTTAGTATAGTGGAAAGCTACCGATTCATACAGCTGAATGAGATAATCAATGACCTTATTGAGCTATATTTGCAGAGAATGAAGGTACGAAACTCGCATAAATAGAAAGTATGGCTAGACCCACTGATGTAACGGAATTGGCTATGCGCATGCAAGGTTAAACGAGCAATGAAATATGGGACTAGGCAAACTTTCAAACTCTCAGATCATTGCAACCTTCAAGTTGCAAGTATTCACATTGCCTATGAAGTGATTATGGTCATGTTTTCAATCTCCGCTTTAAGTCTTGCACCTCACATCTCCTAACAACTTTACAAAATCGATTTTCGGTTGCGGCCATACCAAGTGGAAACCACTGTTTCCCGTCCGATCAACGTTAGTTAAGCCACTTAGGGCCACAGTGAGTAATGCAGTGGGAGACCATGTGTGAAATTGTGGTGCTGCAGTCTTTTTTTCTTATTTTTTTTTCATTCTCACCACAAAATGTGTATGTGTTCTTTTTAAATTAAGTAAAATATTTTTTAACTTCACTGTTTCTTATTGTTTCTCGACAGCTATGGCATCTGCAGTGCCAGGTCCAGTCTTAGAGGTTAGCACTACGCACACCATGCGCTGCGCGTCGCGTCTCAAGCATCACCTTCTGACACCTCAAGATATAGGCTGGAGCCAAGCATGCCCGATACAGAGAATTACTGGGACGACCAGGATCTCGCGGATTTTATTATTGACGATGATGGGCCAGATCCAAATCATATAGATGCTTCATCGCAGCCTGAACATCCGGATTCCACTCATGATGACACCGCCGATCTCTCCCCCAATGAAGACGTGAAAGAAGACCGGATCTCCGCCCTCAACAACACTGTCCACTCGAGGAAATCACAGACATCCCAAATATTGAAGGCACACATCTCTGTTCTTGTTAGTGCGTTGGGAGGCCCCGACCATTCCACAGATCAGAACCTCTATAAGTTGGGACACGACGCATTGGCGTGTTTGAAGGATCTCAAGCGGTGGATCCGTACTGTTGACGAGCAAAATGCATCTTTCGACGTTGCCCTTGCGTGTGCTGAAACAGGCCTTGTGGAGAATGATTTGATTGTCATCTTGTGTCAATGGGACAAGCCTCCTGCAGGCATGAAGCGGACCAAGGCCATTGAGAAGATCTCTCTTGCCTGTTTGGAGCTCTTGGTTCTCCTCACGTGGCCCGTGGAGGTCAATAAAGATACTTTGCTCAAGGACTATACCGCAAAAACGGAGAACAGAAGGGCTCAGCTCAGGTATAAGCATGCGGCTCTTTCCTTTAAGGGGGGTAAGCTTCTCAAGGCAGTGCTCCGGCTTGGGCTAAATGCATTGAAAATCCCTAAGGATGAGCGGGAACCTCGAGATATTAATATCTTGCGGTTGATTCTTTTCTTCATCCGGAACTTGCTCTTTATTGAGCCTCTTCCTGCAGTCAAGGGCACCAAGTCGATTCTGAACTCGGCCCTTTTACCCAATGGAGTTACTATGGACGATATCTCGTTGCCTACAATCCTCCAGGTTTTTGACCGCAATAATGTGCTACTATTCCTCACGTCCATGGCGCATTCAGTGCTGCCCGACTTGAAGGACGAGTCTTTTGGGCTTTTGACAATCGAATGTCTTTTTTTCCTTACCAAAGGGGTTATGACGGAAGAGCTCACTAGTAAACCGGGAAGCGAGCTGGTCAAAAACGTCACATCCGTACCTTCCGCCTCGGCTGCTGCCGGTATGGGACTTGGAGATCTTCTCTCGGAGGAAAGCCGAAGACTCAAGCATCAGAACAACTCTATTTCAAGTCGTCATGGGAGGTTCGGTACGCTTTTGTCGATCCAGAACTCTAGCAATGCCTCGTACTTTGCAGTCAGTGGCCAAAAGGCACTCTTGAGTAACTACGACAGTTTGCAGCGTTTGGACAAGTCCAAAAAGTGGCACAAGACATCTTCTTTCAAGTACGATTCCAACAAGTATATCTCCAAGTCACCGACTTTTCTTGGAACCAAGGCTTCTGGAATACTCATGCAATTCATCAACAATTTGTTGACAAGTGGATCTTTCAACAACTTAGTTTCTTACGTTGGAAGCCACTTGACCAATCTTGCAAACGATAACGATTTGGGAAGAAAGGGAATTCTTGATGTTATCGATGCACAAGAGTTGGCCTTCTACTTCGGTACCATATCATGGTTCTTCAAGTTCAAGAGAGAGTCTATGCAGACCGACCAACGGACTCAAGATAATAACTACGGCGCCATTGGGGCTTCGTTGGGCGAAATCAACTTCATTCTCTTGATTTCGTACTTCCGGTCGTCATATCAAGCCAAAGACTATAACTCGCTCCAGGTAGCCATGATCTGCTTACGTGAGATGTTGCTCATATCCAATGCCATTTTCGCCCAGAAGAAAACCCAAAGCGAAATCAACCTAGCCACCGAGGATGACATCAACGAGGATAGAGAGTTGGCTGAGGGTATCATCCGCAAGCTTTTCAGCCAAAAGGAATTCTTAGATCTTTGTGTGAACATCCCCAAAACTGCAGCCAAGCACTCGCCGGAATACTTGAAAACAACCATCTCGGTGGTTAATATCCTACTTAAAAGTTTCGAGATTTTGGCCAATGAAGATGTGCACTTGTACTTGAAAACGAGACGCAGAATACGGAAATTGAAGAAGACCTCTGGCTTGAATAGGGAAATGGATCGCGAACACTTGGACATGCTCGAAAGAAGTTCTGATGAAGAGGACGAAGAGCAGATAAAGTACATTGTGCATGAGAGAAAGTTAGACTACAAGAACATGGAGGTGAAGTTCTTCCACACCGATATCATCAACACACACATTGATTTCTTGAAAAACTACGAAGATTTGACATTTGAGGAAATCAAAAAAGGCATTTCATTTTTCCACCGTCTTTTTGTCGTTAGGAAAGATTACTCGGCATTGTACCGGTTGGACTTCATGCTTCTTCTCCACCGGTTGCAAGAGTTCTTGCCCAAATCAACCAGCATTCGACGCCACGTGGATGAGTTTCTCGTGTATTTCATGAAGAAGTTCAAGGGTGCTTTAGACCGGTTCCCAACTCCCATCGAGGTGCTCTTCCCCAGAATTGAAAAACTCGAGATCAAGGGCTTCATGAGCACTGGAGATATCAACGAGCATGAGAAGCTCTCTGCCAACAACTACTTCGATGAAAAGTCCCCACAACCAAAAGCTGCCATTGTTCTTGACTTCATTAATAACAGTCTAACCATAGACGAGAAGATCTCCATTTTGATCTATAACATTATTAAGAGCAACCCAGTCACCAAAGTGTTAAAGCACTTGATCTCTGAATTCCAAAGAACCCTCATGCGGATTAGACAACAACGCTTCCCCATTGTTCTCCGGTTCAACCTTGCTCAACGGAAAGTGATTATCTCAGATCCCCACATCCGTTTGCTTCTTGAGATATCTGGCTTTGATATCCCTTTCTTGCAAAATGATGATACTACCTTCACATCTCGCGTGGACCAAGAATACGTCCAGAATGTTATTGACAGTATTGAGAAATGGTTGCGGTTACATGAGGCCGGTGTGGGTGATATTGAGCCATTCTTAGATCAATTGCAACGGGTGATTTTCTCCCAAGAAGAGCTTGATTTTGGTGCAGATAGTTTGAGAGATCTCCTTGCGGGACATCCGATCAATGAGCTTGAGAAAGAGAGACTTGAGATGAGTCAATCAAAATTCATGCACTCGGTTGGTTTGGCCAAGAGAAAAGAGTATGACGAATCCATTGCTACTACGAATGATGACTTCGATGATGAGTTTGTGCCAGACTCTGAAAATCAACCTGATAGATCTACACGCAGGCGCAAAAGAGCACGGGCACTTAGTGATGACGAGAATGAGGACGAGGAAGAACGGCCAGTGCAGAAACGAAGCAGACGTCGTAATCTTCCACATTCTGATGACGAAGACGATGGGCCACCAATGCCTCAAATCCACAAATCAGCAGAATTCGTGAATGATTCTGAGGATGATTCTGATGAAGAGAGGAATAATGCATTCTTTGAGAAGGAGGAGCGTCTTCGTCAATTGATAGCCCAAAGTGGAGGAATTGTTGATAAGGTGCAATTGCAGCTATTTAAAGAGTCTTGGGCCTCGATCTCCGGGTCTAATACCGAAGTCACCCAAAAGATCAAGAGTGCTTCAAGCCTATTCCTCGATCTGGAAGATGAGGAAGAAACCCAAGAGCAAGATTCGGTAAATCAACCTACAGAACACTCTGGTAGGCTGAGAAGGGTCATTGTTGAAGATGACGAAGATGAATTGTAATGGTATTTTTTTTTTTGGAATAATGCTTATTCTATGCAGGCGCCGCTGCCAGCGCCATTCTCTAAGGAGTTCTTTATCGTTTTGTAGGAACTGACAAACATAACAGCCAAGCCAAAGATAATACATAACACACTGGGACCAGCTTTATATAGGTAAAATCTTTTCTTCTCTTCTGATGAAGCTGTTTTTAGATCAATAGCATCCAAGCTTAACTTTATGTAACAACTAGGAGGTATGATGTAGGCCATGAGAGAGGCGGAAGTAGCGCCAATGAGTTCTAAAATCATACCCAAGTTGCATGTGAGCAACGAAACAGACATGGAGGTGAACACAAGTACTGTGGTGACAACAAAGTGTTGTTTTTGACTCAAGCCTTGTTCTTGTGATGATGCAGGGTTATTCATCAATACCAAGTCTTTAAGAACGTCTCTAATAACAAAAATCTCCAATGGGAACGTTGTGAGCATGTTCAAACCAAAGCAGAAGCGGGCCACATTGATCCATTTGTCATCGCTCTTAAAATTGTTTAAAAAGTTGCCCTTAACCTTGGACCCAAAGTTTAGGAAGCCCATGACCCCCATCAACAAGCAGTAGCAAAGAGAGATTGCACAGGCCCAATGCGTGAGTTTGGAGAATTTCTTGATGGAGGCATTTTTCATGGAGTTGTAGATAAATATGGAGTTGTGGTGACACACTAGGGCAAAGGATATGACTGAAATACCCTGGAAAAAGTTCGAGTTGATGAGCCATTCGCTGGATTTCGTGATTGGTGCTTTCATTGATTCATCCACAAACGGCCCACGAATAACTGTAATGGCCACAATGATGGACATTCCTAAAAGAGCAAACGCAGACGCTTTCGCTAGCTTGGAAATGTCTCTGTTCAAGGAAAGTGGGTAAGAGATGCAAACAGTGAACACCACAATGATGACATTTCTTTCAAAAAGCCAGCCAATGATCGAAGTGTCTGGGCTCGTCCACGATTTCGGGAGCATCAGCGTGAGCACGTGCGGGATAGTATCACCAATGATCACACAGAAGGCCATACATCCTCCGTAGGCAAAGGAGCTTATGCTGACAAGCAAAAAGATTTTGCCGAATTTGCCAAAACAGTACCCCACAGTATCTTGATATGATCTAGTTTGGGACAAGTTGGCATTGATAATGATCAAGCGCACGGTCCAGTCGATCAAAGCAGCCAAAAACACCATTGTGAGGATTCCGCCGAAAAGCCCCGAGTTTTTCACTGCAAGCGGTTGTCCAATTATACCGGCGCCAAGAATGGAGTTGGCCATGTTCATGAAGGCCATTTTCATATTCGAGGTTCCATCAGGCGGATCTGCATCCAGTGCGCCATAGAGCTCCAAGTCCTCCAAGGATTCGTGGGAATTTCGGCTTCCATGGGGTGGTGTACTGAAAGATTCCAATAGTATGGATCTGGGAGCACCATCTATTAGTCCGTCACCATCCTGGTCATGAAGTTCTTTGTAGGCAGCAGACATTGCGTGTTAAGTATAGACATTAAAGTCGCGTATCGGTATCAGTGGGTTGAGGCCGGGGGCACGGGTCTTTTTTTTTCTTCCACTACCCTGCCTCCCCCAAGGTTTTTTTGGTGGATTTAGTATTTAGTATTATTATTACTATTGTTATTTGTTTTTCTATTATTTTGGTCATTCTATTTTCCGAAATTTTCGGTGCAAGGTACTTTTGCAACTTTGACGGTTTACATTAATGCACTGTTTTTGGCAACTTGCAACATAACAATGGATATATAATTCACGCAGTGCACCTCAAGAATAAATGGAATTTGCCAAGCACTTCAAAAAAACCAAAAAAGCAAACGTACATAAGAAAAACATATCAAGAAAATTCATGTTTCCGACTTCACAATATGCAAACTATAAACACTCCAAAAAATTCTTGGATGGATTTTTTTTTTAACCTAAGGCCCATCTTTCCTCATTCTGTGCAGACCATCCCACAACATGCAGAACAGGCGATGCGTTATCGCTCTCACTCTATACTACTCCATCATACTCTAGTAATACAATCATTTCCAATGAGTAGTTTCCAGGGAAAAAGAAAACCCTTCCAGGGTAAACGCAAGCACAAGGACTTAAGGGAGTTTAAGAACCAGGAGATCAAGAAGTCGTTGGTCCACCGGGCCAGGTTGAGGAAAAACTATTTCAAGTTGGTGGAAAATGAAGGTGCACCTACGGATTTCGACCAGCTCACAAGAGAAAATCACGAGGAGAAGCATAGTCAAGATGAAGACGACCAAGAGGAGGAAAAAGATAGTCAAGACGAAAAAGAAGACGACTCTCATAGCGCAAGGCTGCTGAGGCCACTACCTCCTCAAAGCTCCATACCCAAGGAACAGAGGGTGGTGAAGGAGAAACGCAAGCCCATGAATTTCGCCGAGAGAGCAAAGCTTGCAAAGGAGCGCAAATTGCAAATGAAGGAGGAACAACTTCGAAGAGTCCAGGAGAAACGCCGCAACTTGGAGTTGTCGCAGAAAGAGAGAGAAAGGAAAAAACTCAGTTTATCTCAGCGTACTAAGTCGGGGCAACCGGTCATGGGGCCCAAGATCAATGATTTGCTCGAGAAAATCAAGAGAAACGAGTCTTTATAGATGGTTCGGTTAAAGTGAGTTTGAGTTATAGTGGGTTAGCATAAATTTAGCTTGAGTTATAGCGATTATATCGAGTTTTATATAGACAATGGGTTCGTTCGATCAGAAATTGACCAAGTTTTAAATATAAATAGTTCGGTGGGTTCATAGAATCAATGGGTGAAGACAGAAATAAACCTCTGCCACACAGCTCTCTCGAAATTGCGCATGAAGATGATCACATCATAGAGATAAATGGATGTCAAACGTTTTTGATGGCGCACCCAATTTGATACCGTGTGCTTGAACCAAGGCACGGAAAAGCGGGAGTATTTCATGGAGGTTTCAGCATTGGCCTCACTGTACACTGCATTGGCACAGTACTTTGCTAGGATCAAGAAAGTGCGCTCGGGACCAAGAGGGCTCTGGAGGGTCTCGTCCAAGTTCCGGGTCAAATCATTTGTTTTCAAAATCAACAACACGATACGAGGCATGCTGCTCAAAATAGACATCAAGTCCTCGAGCACACCCTCCTCGGATTGTAATTGCTGTTGCATGTTCTTCATTTCCTCCGGGTCACGAGCCTTGGAGATATCGTAGTTCAACGCGATGGACGAGTCTCTTCCCGTGATGGCAGAAGCAAAGATCTTGAATTTCTGTTCATCGGTGATACCCGTCAATTTCTCCGTGTACTTCTTCATCTCTGGCACATTGCCGTCCAAAATAGCCAACCAGAAGTGCGAATAGTCTCTCTTCATTTGCAATGGAATGTAGCGATACAACCCGTGGTCATAAAGCACAATTTCAAAGTTGTGTCCATTAGACTTTCCATCTGTGGCCCGAATAGCCAAGTTACCCTGGTGGGGGTCACAATGCAATCCCACATTGGGAGTAAAGATCATGTTGTTGAAGATGTGCGAGAGACAAGCCGAAACCTCACCTGTGTTGATATTGTGCTGACGCATATACTCCAAGTTATCCAAACGGGCACCGGCCACGTACTCCATGATCAAAATCCGCTTTTCTGCAGAAACAATGTGAGGAATTCGCAAAGCAGTCACATACCTGAGGTCCAGGAACTGCAGCTCAGTTTTCTCTGCATTGACTGCCTCGTTTTTGAAGTCCAACTCCACGTAAATAGAGTTCTGCATCTCGTCACCCAACCATGTCAATGGGTATTCAGGAAAAACCTTGTGCATAAGCCCAAACACCGTCTGCGTCATGAAAATATCTAACGGCACATACTTAGACAAGGAAGGATGTTGGAATTTGATTGCCACCTTTTCACCCGTGCTTCTCACGGTGGCAATGTGAACCTGGGCCAAAGAGGCTACACCCACAGGTACCGGGTTGAAGTCACTGAAGTAGTCGTCCAACTCCACCCCCATATCTTTGACAAACATATCACGAATTTCCTCGAGCGAAGACTGGGGACACTGGTCCTGAAGCGGGGTCATGGTCTCGGTCCATTCCTTGGGCAAAAGATAGGTCAAGGCCGAGATGTGTTGGCCCAACTTGATGTAAATACCACCATTCTGTTCAAGCGCTCTTAGCGTCGTTTCAGCTGCCTTCTTATGGGCAACAGCAAGAGCATCGTTGCGGATTTGCTCATTATCATAATCCTTCAGCAATACTTTTTTGTAGATTCCAAAACACTTGACAGTGGCGATGGTCACCACCGAGACTCTCTGTACGGTATGGCTGAAGAACTCTGCTCCGTCATGGAACCGTTGGTTGGTCAAGTAGAGACCACCCGAGACCAAGCCCAACCCCGCTACTGTCTTGAGGAAGAGATGTCTAGAAGAAGGTTTTTTTTCCAGCCCAGCACCGCTGGTGTAGAACCTTTGATATGTCTGATGAGCACTCTTGATACTTCTGACAGGGTAGCTAAGTCTATGGAGAGATCGACACTTCCCGCTGCTTGTCGCCAGCAGAAAAGCTATAGGGGTACGTGAAACCGTTACCCTAAACATGAGTTTATAGACCGGAGCGGAGTGTATGTGTGTGGGTATATATTTAGTATGTGTTTAGTATATATAGATGGAGAGTTTAAACACCGCTCGAATCGGCGCGCACATGCTGCATCGCCGAGACTGCTTAACGGTAAGAGATGTATTCACTATGACTATTAGAAATTAAAAAAAGGACCAAGAAATAGAAACGATGACCAAGTATTTCTGGAGACTATTGGGGATGTAGGGATGTAGGGATGTAGGGATGTATGGTGAGGTTGGTGGGGTTGGTGTAAATGTCTGGGTGGAATGTTGTTGTTGTTGTTGTTGTTGTTGTTGTGGTGGTGGTGGTGGAAGGTTTGGAGGTTCTGGAGGTCTGGGTTTGCGTTGGACAATTGGACAATTGGACCAATGTCTTTTGCAGCAATCAGCATGCAGTGCGCACGCACCGCACCACCACCGTAAAGTAGTCTTCTACTGGAACATGTTTTCGATTCGAGGGTTGTTGAAATCGCCGGAATTGATCTGCAGCATGAGACCCTCTTCGCCTATGAAGTCGAAGTTGAAATTGGGCAAGCTGTCCCAATCCATGTCCTCTTTCTGCCGGAACTCTCCGGATGATCCCATGTGTGCTGCCGTTGGCCCCATGTTGGCGAAAAGTGGAGGGGCGAATTTTTTGATGTAGTAAGCTTCGGTTTGAGGCGTAGGAGCGTTGGTTCCAACTTCTTCTCCGAAATTGGTTCTCTTTGGCGACTCTTCCTTGATGTGTGCAACTGGACACTTGCTAAACTCAACCCCATCTTCTTTTTTGATTTGTTCGAAGTTTCTCTTGCTTCCAAAGGGACACCCCAGAGCTTGTAATTTCGGAGCTTCGACGCCTATCACTGGACAATTCATGCTGCCCCGTGTGGCTGATAACTCATAGCTGGGCCCGGACATAATCGGACACTTGTCCAAAAGCTTTCCAGGGCCAAAACCTTCTCCGTGAATACGGGCAAAATTGGTGGCATTCATCTCGTGGGCATTTCTGATAAACGTCATGTAAAACTTCCAGATCTTGGTTTTCTTAATGATGTTTTCTCTAGGCATGGAACTTTCAAGGAGGAGCACCGTATCATCAGTAGCTTTGATGACCTGCTCTTTTTCCGCTAAAGTCACCGAAGTCTCAAACAGATTGCAAGAAGAAGTGTTTGGCCGCATCATGGAGTACAACAACACATTGGGCTTGTTTCCCTGGGTTTGGGCTGTAGACGAAAAAGAAGCCATGAATTGTGATTTGTTCGATCGGTCTTCCTTTTTGCTCTCGACTTTAAACCGCAACAAAATTCCGGACATTAAATGGGAAATCCGGGCCAATGTATCTGCAATTATAGCCAGCACATAGTTAGCATTAATGCCCTTTGCCAATCTGCTTTGGCTTCCCTGAAAGAACTTGTTAATATCTAAGGCATTAGCAAAGAGACTAGGGAGCATCTGCAGGATTCTGGCTTTATCTTCCACTTCCTCAAACTGCAAAAACATGACTAGCTTGAAGAAGAATTCAAGGTAATGGAGGATGGTTTTAGTCTCGAAGAACCGTATCATGCGGAGTTTGGAGAGCGAAATGTCTTCACTCAACACTCTAATATCATCAACAAGCGACTGGAAATGATTCACGCTAAGTGGCTCAGCAAGGGAACTATTCTCGTGAAGAGATATACCGTTTCGCACCAAAATGGAGCATCTAGCAATGAGGTAATTTGTCTTTAGTGATACCAAAAGATCATCGATCTGGCAAACGCTAAGGCAATCCAAGTCATTCTTTTGGATTCCCTGCCAGATCCCATCCAAAAACAGTTTATGGTTAGCTGATTTTTCTGCCGCATGCATTATATCCAAGAAGTACTCCAAGGACTCATGCACTTCATTGGAGTTGTTCAATATGGGTAGTAGGTTAAAAATGGTATTATTCACAATTCTCATGAAGTCACACCAGATCTGGCTGAAAAGAACTCCAAGCATGGCATTATCGTTGGCACTAGATTCATCGTTGAGTTGGACCAACCTAGGGTCGCACCAGATCTGTAATGCCTGGTCCTTCTGTCTTACCAATTGAATGAGCTTTGTAAAGGATCCAGAGAAACCTGCCCGGTAGTCGACTGCAGTACTTTGACGTTCATAGAGCGAGAAATTGCGGTTCATATTAGCAAGCAACAATACGATCATTAACAACAGACCATCGAGATCTGCAGCTAATTTGCAAGAGCCTGAATCCGCAGGAGAATCAGAGCTCTGGAAGAGAAATTGGATTGTATCAGTGACATGCGATAAAACCGCAAATTTGCGGCCCGGAATGCCTTGAGGAAACGAGCTTTGGAGGCAAAACACCAAGTCATTGCTTAGGCTTTGTCTCTCACTGAGCCGATCCAAAGATTCCTCCACAATCAATGCTAGCATGCATAAAAAGACGGCCTTGGACCGGAGAAAAGTGATCACTTCCCCATCGCTCATATCGGTGGAAAACGCACCGAGATCAAGGTATGGTTGGCCATTATCTTGGTCCTTAACAAATAGGGAGATGATATCGATTTTAAAAAACCTGAAAAGATTCCCCGATTCAGTCTCATTGGATAGTAGTGTTTCCTTACTGGAGCCAGGGCAATCGAAATCGTCCAAATAAAAAGAAATGAGGAAGCAAAGCTGTGAGTAGTTCAAAGGCTCCGAATTGCTGGTGGAACCAACGATCTTGCCCCACATATTTTGCAAGCACCTCAAAAGTTCAAGAGCATCTGAGCTTTGCGTGGAGTTTCTGATTCTATCCACAGGACAACCATCTGGCTTGAACATGGCATCCACAGAAGAAATACTTTGCAGAGCATCAGGTTTCTTTAAAGAATTTTCCGACTCTTCAAGCATGAGGTTAAATTCACATGCTACCACAGGACATTTATGGTGACCACAAGAATTGGAGTCATTGGATTCGGTGGATTCCGAAGGCAACAAGTGTCCTCCATACAGAGGAGCTTCTTTTCGTAGTAATGAAGTCTTGTACAAATGGTATGATTTCTGGAGGTTGGTGACCCTAAACCAGAGGGCCGTGAGATGCGGGTCAAGCTTGATGATGTTGAGCCACAGGTAGATAGTGTAAAGAGGAGTGGAGGAATGATAGCCAGCATTCTGCAGGACCTTGAATCCAGACATCAGGTACGAGCCATGCTTGAGAACAGTCAACTCTGGTTTGGATGCAGCACTGAGTTTGGCCAATACAGTAAGTGGAATATCAGTATAAGAGCTGCTCTCAACCGGCGAGTGAGCAGAAGCAAAGTGGTTATTTACATTCTCAAGCTTCACCAGAGAACCATTGGACTTAAAAAGGTCGAGTTGAGCACGTAAGCATCTGATTTCATTTTCCTGAGCAGCAATCTTGGACTCTAAGGATTTGCGCCAAGCATCGGAATCCTTGGGAGAAGTACTGACCTTCAGAGGATCTTCATCAACGAGTTTCAACAGTGACTGGGCCCAATCCGGCTCTAAGTAAACACATAGATGCGGTACATTATTTTTAATACAACCAGCGCACGGTCTGCCTCGCTCACATTTGACCTTGCGTTTTTTACAGTTGAGGCACGACACGGGCACCCGTTTTCTGACCTTATCTTTCATGGAGGAAGAAGCAGGATGTAGTGTTGCACACCAGCTTTAAAGAGCGGCACAGGGGGAGGGTGGGGGAGGGCTGATGGGATGCTAAAATGATGTTAAAGTGAGATAAGGTGATAAGGAAAAAGGTGCTTTTAGCAATGGAGCAGGATGGTTCGGGGGCGTTGTTCCATCCGTCTAGTGACCTGTCATAAATATACAAGCTTTAGATATGTGAGCCGATATGTGCGACCCAGCTGCGTGGATGGCATATGGCGCCTTAAGCTCGCTTACCAATATATCTCAATCAAATGCGACTCGGGTTTTGCACGAGGCCGATCTCGAGACCGCGCCTATTAAGTGGCTAACAATACACTAGTGATGTATGACAATCGCGGCTGGCATAGACAAAGAAACCTTCTAAGTATAGCTGCAGCAGAGGGCGTGAAAGGGGTGGTGGTCAAGCCTGGAGTTAAGAGCATGGTTGAATGGGTTGACCAGGGCTACAAGTGCAGATCTATCGTAAGAGTGTAGGGCATAGTAGAGAGCGTAGTTTAAGAATAAAATTCTTATAGAGGAAGTGGGAAATGTAGTAGAAAAAATTCAATGGGAATGAAAATAGTATGCAATAGTCCTGTAGTATAGTCTATTATACAGTTTATCGGAGATAGGCCAGTAATAGAGGTTAAGAAGTGGGGTATTATAATATGGAACCAAATAGAGAGGGTTAAAATACAGAGGGGGAGAAAGTATAAAGCAAAAAGTAAAAAAAAAAAACAAAAAAACAAAAAAACAAAAAAAAAAAAAAACAAAAAAACAGGATAATGCTTGTAGTTAGCCTGGGAAGTGTATAGGCGAAAGTTTAAGTATGGAATTTCTGGTATAGTATAAAGTTACAGTAGAGCATAAGGTGTAGAAAGTATAAACCGTAACTGGTATAGAGAAACCGTAACTGGTATAGAGGATAAAGTGTAGACTGTGTATAGGGTGCGTCTACAATGAGATGTAAGTATAGCGTGAGCCTGACTGTACAGTGTAAATAAAGGTATAGTGTAAATAAAGGTATACAGCAGTAGTGTACAGAGTCGGGGAATTTAGTGTACGCTGCAGTTACTGTGACTAGTATACAGTGTATTAGTGGTCGTGTGACCCATTATACCGCAGACCAGAGTACAATGGTTGGTGATATCGGCTTAATGCAAAGTAGTCTCTTTACTGGGACCATGTATTGTTTACCCATCTCCTGGGCGTGGCTCTGCGCAAGACGCACGCACTCTTCGCACTTCATTCTCAACACTCCACACTACTTCATTTTGCTACTTCCTATACCGGCCCGCTATGTCTGCAAGTATTCCTGTGCGCCTACTAAACGAAGCCCAGGGCCATATTGTGTCGTTGGAGCTTACTACGGGCGATACCTACCGTGGGAAACTTCTTGAAAATGAGGACAACATGAACCTATCTTTATCTGATGTGACCCGAACAAAAGGCCGCACGGGCGAAACCTCTTATATGAGCCAGGTGTTTGTACGGGGCTCCATGATCCGCTTTGTGAGTGTTCCTGATATTTTGAGAAATGCCCCTATGTTTTTTGTCAAGCCTGGCGATAGACCAAGGCCGCCTGTGAGAGGCCCCAAAAAGAGGACTTAACTTTATACTGAATGTGAACTTACTATATGCTGAAAGTGAACTGGATTAATGCAGTGGAAAGTTAATAGTCCCGTTTATTCCACTTCCTGGCTCACCCCATCGTGACTTATTGGAATTGACTGATTACGCCAGATTGGAGACTTGAATTATAGTATACATGTCATAGTATCTATACAGAGATATAGCATGACAACGAGATAGAGACAAAGATTATACTGAGTATAAGATGTTAGCTGCTACACCATGGTCTTGATTTTCTTTTTTTTTTTTTTTGCTAAGATCAGGCAGAAAAGGTTTAACAAACAAACAAACTAACGATTTGCTCTCTCATGACTTACTTATTGTCAACATAACCATAGTTCTCACTATGTATGAATTGAATTTTTCTATGTAATATATTTAAAACTTCTTCACTTCAAAGTAACAATCTCCTCAGCAGAGGTTGGGTGGATGGCAACACAGTTGTCAAAGTCTTGCTTGGTGGCTCCCATCTTGATGGCAACTCCGAATCCTTGCAAGATTTCGGCAGACGAGTCTCCCACAATATGAAGACCAACCACCTTCTCTTCCTTGCCGGCACAAATCAAACGGTATACTGTAGGGCCCTTCTCTTCGTCCGAGTCCATCATAGCATAATACATGGCCGTGAACTTGCTGTTGTAGATCTTGATGTTGTCCTCGCCATACTTCTCAATGGCCTGCTTGCTGGTCAAACCAATGGATCCGGCTTCAGGGTGGGAAAAGATTACCGATGGAATATTGGTGTAGTCCAACTTGTCCTTGGCATGTGCCTCCTGTCCGGAAAACAATCTGTTAGACAACTTACGACCTGCAGCAATGGCTACCGGGGTCAATTCATGGTTACCAACCACATCACCCAAAGAATAGATCTTCTTGTGGCATGTCTCTTGGTATTCGTTGACAATCACCTGGCCCGATTCCGACAACTTGACTCCGGTCTTGTCCAAGCCAATGTCGATTAAGGCCTTTCTACCAATAGTCCAGATGAGCTGGTCCACCTCCAAGGTCTTACCATCCTTCAAGTGTACCTTAATTTTGTCACCCACCTTCTCCAACTTCTCTGCATGAGAATTCTTGATGATGTCCACTCCCAATTTGTTGATGTAGTGGTCAGTGACGGTGTTTTGAATCACTTCATCAAAAGACCTCAACACAGTTTCTCCACGGGCAATCAAGTGCACCTGAGTTCCCAAGCTCTGGAAAACACCCGCAAGCTCCACACCAATGTAGCCCACCCCAACAATGGCCACGGTTTTAGGTTGCTGGGCCAAATGGAAGAATCCATCGGAGGTGATTCCCAACTCATGGCCTTCCACAGAAGGAGGAACAATGGCCTCACCTCCGGTAGCAATCAAGACCTTATCGGAAGAAAAAGTCAATTTGTCGTTCTTCTTGAACAGTTTCGACAAAAAGTCTTGGTCTCCAGTCAAAGTGACCTCCACATCGCCTAATTCATTGATAAAAGAAGCACGGCCAAAAATAACGTCAACCTTCTCATTAAGCAAATTTCTCTCGTAAATGCCATTCAATCTGGTCACGTAATTGTCTCTCTTCTCCTTAATCTTGGCCCAGTCGAAATCACCAAATTGCACGTGCAGCTTCTCCTTCGAAAGGCCATAAGCATACAAATGCTCCTGCTTATGGGCAATGTCAGCAGCATACCACATGACCTTTTTGGGAACACACCCCACGTTAACACAAGTGCCCCCCAATTTCTTAAAGTTGCTCTCCACCACTAATACTTTGGCACCGTATTGGGCCGCCCGACGGGCCGACGCCACACCTCCTGAGCCACCTCCGATGACCAAGTAGTCGTAATGCTTAGCAATTGAAGATTTAGTAGGAGCCATATTGAAATGTCTTTGAATGGAATTTAGGCGTAATAAAGGCTTATTAATATTTTGTTTAGCCTGAGTAAACAACATGGAGGATATGCGTACGGCCTTAAGGGCCCTTTAGATATCGCACTGCTCCGGTATACGCACACCATCTTACTAATGGTGGGTCTTGCGCAATAATAAGCGAGGGACTAGACCAATGGCGCACGGGGTCCAATGTAAAAAGCATCATGCATGTATGCTGGATCTGACTTCACTTTAATAGAGTCAGGAGGCGTCAAAAAAAAAAAAAAACATGTCACGCGGGATTTTAGAGTTTGACGTTCAATTATGTTCAATTATCTTGGAAATAGCTGCAAATGCGCCTGCTCATTTGTAGCCTCTAGTATTGTTGATGTCATGGTCCGCCTCTTCATTCAACACCAGATTCACCTTCTTTAATCACATTATGTTTATTCTCTTCCTTTTGGATAACCTTTTTAATCTCACTTCTCAAACACCCTCTTGAACACCCTTTTTGAACACCCTTTTTGAACACTCTTTTTAATCACCATAACTAACTCACCCTGTTCATTATCACCCTTTTTTAACCTCATTCCTTTCTAGAACCTTCTTTTTTTAAGAATATTACCACAATTGACACTAGCAAGATAAGCAATGGTGCATTCTCCACGTTTTTCTGTTTATGCATCGTCGTTGTCGCATGCATCTTTCACGCATTGCTTGAGATGACTAATGGTACATGCCATCATCTCATTAAGATCTTCATGCTCCACTCCAAAAGCATCTGGATTCTCTGTACTTAACTCTTTTTCGTAAGAAGACGTGAGCCAAGAATGCGTCAAATCCGCAAGATCGGAGTTTTCCGGACCAAGGCCATTAGAATTTGGAGGGGCGTTTTCTGAAGACTCCCCTGACTTGGACTTCAGTAAGTGCCGTTGACGTACTGCTTCAAGATCCAGCTCGAAAGCAGCGTCCTCCTCCAAAAGCCCTACGATCTCGTCTTTATCTTCGTGAAAAGCCTTTTGTGCATTGAACACATTGTCGTATGCAGAGTACGACGAGTTGTTGGTAATATGCTCCTGATTCAAGCTGTTGGAGTAGCCAAAGAGTTTGTGCAAGAGCTCTTTCTTGTGGAACACCTGTACCTTCTTCTTGCCCTGGAGGGTATGGTTCGCATTGAACGCTCTTTCTTGGGAAACGCTTTGTTGCTGGCGATAAATCCATAATGCCTTTTTCTCAGCCTCCTCAAACTTGTTGTAGTCGATCCTCTGCTTGGTGGTGCGTAGCTCGTCGAACTTGTCTAGGAGCACATTAAGCTCGCCTTTTGTATAGTGAGGAAGAGAACGTAGAACACGGGACTTGTGAGACGAGGAGTCTGCCCCCTTTTCATTTGAATCGTCACACATACTAGAATCCAGGGATTCGGGACCATCCTCAAAGATCTCCATGTCCAGCTTTTGGTCGTTATCAAAAATGATATTAGAGGTGATCTTCTCCGCAGACTCCCAGGCCTTGATCTGTGAATTCTTGACCAAAGGCCTCCACTTGGAGTCTTCATCTTCGGTATAGTCATTGGAGAGACGTTTCAGAAATACCGAGTAATCGTACATGGACATATTCTCCGGTTTGCGGAGCACGAACGGCCTCAGACGCGTATATGACTTCTTCAGTTTCTGGAGGTTCAAGAGTTTCTTGGTGGCAGCCGCTGTAGATGATACACCTGCGATTTTAACATCGGATGCCTTACTCTTGCTTTTGGCCGGTGCTCGGGACCGGGCCTGGGGGTTCATCTGCTGCACCTTCCTGATATTATTGCTAGGGGTGCTCAAGAGAGAGGTGGACGACGATACCGTCCTGTTGCTGGAGTTAGCGAGAGCAAGGTTATTGGAGTCATTGAAGGATTGGGACGCTACTCGGAGCTTGGGGATGTTGAGCTTTTGCGGTAGTCTTTCGTCGGCCATGTGGTTGGTTTGTGTAGGTGGTGTGGTAGTGGTAGTAGTAGTAGTAAGCACCGCGCATGCCAGTTATGTTGCAAGCACTTTATACAGTCGTATACCATTACTACACACATAAAGGTGTGTCTATTGGGTTTTCGAATGAATTTTAGTTTAATGATGTTGGTGTTGAAGTTTTTAAGAGAATGGTAAAAATAAAATAAAATCTTTAGAAATGACTAGGAGGTAATATAGAGACTGACTGATGGTAGAGACTGACAGAGACTGAGTGATTTAGAGACTGAGAGCTTGTAGGAGATATGTGGCGAGGTATGTACTGGAATAAGAACTAGAACATATTATTTCATAAACTCTCACTCTTAGTTGTCTACAAAAATTTAAACTTTATTTGCTTTGTTGTATGGTGAATGGAGAAGAGGTAGTTTGTGGACTAGGAGACGAAAAAACGAGTCACGTGACCCATCTGTAAGGCAAGTTTGGTTTCAAAGTAAAATTTTGGGACTAACCGATTAACTGTTTTATCAAATATTTTTTAAGAATCTCTTTTGACTATTTAAAAATGTCTTGTTTTCAGAAGCAATTTACCATTTCATGGCATTTGGTATGTCTTTAATGGCAAGGCTGAGCATGCCTATTAATGTGTATACGAACCATCCAAGACCATTATTATTATTCACCATAAGCTTTACTACACAATTAATAAGCTAGATTAGTTAAACAAGCCAGATTAATTTTTATAACCACACTTCTAAGTATAATTGTCGATTAATTACATGTATAATACATTATCATTTGAGTGTATACTCTCTCCTGCATGTATACCACCATCAGGATCTACGCTTCACTGACTCTACTACTATACTACTGTACAACTGTACAACTGTACAACTGTACAACTGTACTACTATACGACTATACAACTTCACCTTACTTCCGAATTTAAAAGAAATAACTATATATTCATACCTTAATTTCTATTTATAGTGCAATCCTGAAAATACGGCACTACCCACATAAAAGGTTTGTAGCCCTGACCACTGTGACTATGCCATGTACTAGATATTGGTATTCTGATACATTATGCACATGGAAAAGAGAAGTAAGGTTGGTGATCAAATTATTAGCCAGAGAGTAACCTCCAGGACCAAAGAATCAGTCACCTCCATAATCAGTCACCATCACTCTTTATGGCCAAGTTTATAGCAACCCAGAAATGTACAGAGTAGTCCAGAGTCCAAGGTCCAAGGTCCAGGGTCCAAGGTCCAGGGTCCAGGGTCCAGGGTCCAAAGTGTAAAGTAGTCCAAAGGATTGTAGAGTTTGAACACTATAACCAACATCTCTATTCTTACCAGTCAATCAGTCTAATTCTTAATCTTCATCTTAAAATGAAGCTGAGCAAGATCATCCAAAAGCCCCAAGAGCAATTGTTGAGCAAACTGCTTTTTCTGTCTGATATGATGGATTAAAGAGGACAAGTCTCATCTAGTGCTTGTAGTATCATTAGTGGTATGGCATAACGGTATTATTCTGCATCGTATGGTAGTAGTAATAGGTACTGTGGTCCATATATTCATCTGCTATTGGTATCCGAGTAGTAGCTGTATAAGTATTAGTAGTTTTAGTAGTTTTAGTAGTATTTTTTAGATCCACCATAGCAGGGACCCTATCTATGGTTCCATTATGAACCCTCTTAGTTCGATTGCTACAATGGTCATTGAAAAAACGCCGTATCATGGCCATCTTTGTATGAAGCACTAAGATGATTCTTTCGAATATTCAAGAACAATCCTTACCATTGTTCTAGTGGTTAGTTTTTCGATACAACTTTTCTCTCAAACTTGTTTAAGCCGCTTCGGTCCCTCTTTTTGAGGAACCATCAACAAACATAGTTTTAGTTAGGCATAAATGCAAAAAAAGAACATAAAAGTATTGGTATTAGTAGTATTAGTAGTATTATGTTAGGTTCTTTCAATACATTTATGCCTAAACTCTTATATTCGTTGATGGTTCCTCAAAGAGAGGAACCGGGGTGGCTTATATACCTTTGAGAGAAACGTGGTACCGAAAAACTCCCCACCAGAACAATGGAAGTATCGTTCTGGCATGTGCAAAAGGGGCCTCGGATTCACGAGTTGTCAACGATCACATGCCGTGACACGGCATTTGTAGTCAACACTACTAGAATCGGACATCGTAGGCTCCATATTGTATCTATAGGTAGTGTTCTACCTATTGGATCTAACATATTAGTAGTATTAGTAGTATTAGTAGTATTAGTAGTATTAGTAGTCGTAATGTTAGTAGGAATAGAGAAAAAATATAGACGTAGGGTATATCTCCATGAGTAGTGAACCATAGTGACCAATTACTGACAAGGTGGAATATTTTAATATATAGCTATTATGGCAATTTTGCATTTTGATTATTTTAAAATTTAGCGTTTTTGAAATTTGGTGTTTTTGTATTTTGCAATTTGATGGTTTTGTTTTTTGGTGGTTTTTGCATTTTGGTCATTACTGGGTTCGAGTATAAAAGTCGCCCAAAGTGAGTGTTTGTGAGGACGGCTGCAAAGTATCACCCACCAACTCTACGTTTACAACCAACTGTAGAAACCTACATCATATTAACAGCAAAAAAAAACAAAAACAGTAAAAAAAAAAACCAAAAACAGTAATAAAAAAATCATATAATATCTAAATAATATAATTCCAGAAATTAATACTAAATATACTACTAGGTATAATTTCTACACAAGCTTGAGTAGTGAGGTTGTGGCTTTGAGTGAGAAGGTGATTTGGAGTGAGGTGCGCATTCTTGTCCAGGGCTTCAGCCCTAACCACCTGCACGCGCATGGGGACTGAGCACCGCACGCTTGAAAATTTCTCCCGCGACCTCTACCACGAAAAAAAATCTTACAACAAGAAGCTAGATACTAGACAAAACACTAGACAAGATGGCTACTGAATTGACTGTTCAATCTGAGAGAGCTTTCCAAAAGGTATGTTTGCACCGTGCATATCACATCATATACCGATACGTTTGAGTTGTTTGTCGATGTCTCATGAAGTCATCAGCATCAGGACCATTAACGTCCATCCATCTCCATAGGGATAGGTACATGACCAGAGCATCAACCAAACCAACTAAAGAATATCATAGCATTAATGAATGCAATCAACAAGAACACCAAATCATTTTGGTTTCAAAAAAATTTGGTACTCAAACTGATACTTGAAATATTAATTGGGATATTATCATCATACGAATGTATACTAACATCCAGCAACCACACATCTTCATCAACCCAAAGGCTAAGGCCCAAAAGAAGGCCAAGAGATGGGTCAAGGAAGTTGGTTTGGGATTCAAGACCCCAGCCACCGCCATCAACGGTTCTTACATTGACAAGAAGTGTCCTTTTGTCGGTGACATCTCCATCAGAGGTAAGATCATGAGCGGTACTGTTGTCTCCACCAAGATGCACAGAACCATCATCATCAGAAGAGACTACCTCCACTACGTGCCAAAATACAACAGATACGAGAAGAGACACAAGAACGTTGCTGCCCACGTGTCCCCAGCCTTCCGTGTCCAAGAAGGTGACGTTGTCGTTGTTGGCCAATGTAGACCTTTGTCTAAGACCGTCAGATTCAACGTCCTCAAGGTGTCTGTGTCTGTCGCCAAGTCCAAGCAATTCGCCAAGTTCTAAAATCACAGGTTATATGTGTATTTAATATTACATCTGCAAGAGAGTCCATGTCATAGTAGTTTGTTCGAAAGTACTTTATGTTCAAACTAGTAGTAGTAGTAGTAGTAGTAGTATATATCGATAGATTCCATATTCATATAATCTTAAATTATTGGTGTCTTACATTACATTCTGATCCTTCAATCGTGATCTATCAGTGGTTTCTGTTCCTACAATCATCTTCTGAGACATTTATTTTTGCCTAAGAGTTGGAAGGCACCTCGAGCCTTACCACCAGTATCTCCTTACCTCCCCATTCCATCAACTTGGCAGCCAACTTGCCTTCATTATGCAAGGCCGTAAACTCGTCACACCCTCCGTTGCTCACAGTGGCGTCAGACCCCACCAACACATTGGGCACCGTTTTTCTCTTGGTGACAAGCCCGATATACTCCTGGAGTTCCTTTCCATGTTTGTGCTTATCCAACTCAATGTATTGGGGCAGAGGCGTAATAGCATAGTTTTGCTGCAAGAGTTTCTTCAATTGCTTTGAAAATGGACACCATGACTTGGTAAAGATGGAGACCGGGGCCATTCTGCGGATCTCATGGAACTCCTTGGCCGGGTCAAACACCTCATCCGTCAGTTTATTGGACAATGAATCTGCAGCATTATCATCACCCGCCACGTTCTTCTCCTCCACCTCCTTGTTCTTAAAGATTTCCCTATTGATGGCCTCATCCACGGAATCATTGATGTGAGAGTCTATTATTGTTTTTTCACTGGTAATGATCTCCAAACCGCCTTGATTGTTGTACTTGTGTTTGTTGAAGAAGAGAAACGTAACTAAGGTCATGACAATGACGGTCAAGCTTATGAAACGTTTTTGCCGGCCATTCATCATCTTTTCTGAAGGTATTGAAGATCACTGATGGCTGAAACTATATTAAGAATATGTGTGTGTGTGTGTGTGTGTGTGGCACGCCTGCTCAGTGTCTGTACTGTGAATACCTTTTGGATTGTCTGATTGATGTGTAATGACTTGAGTATATCAGATCCAGATAAATATGGACGTAGTGTTTGAGTGTCCAGTGGAGCTTAGTGGTGTCGATGTGGGGTGCGATGGAAAAAGAGCGGTGGTTAGGCTGATGTTCCAGAATCTGGGCCAGGCGTGGCCGCGTGCTTTAAATAGTGCGCCCATTACGCCTACTCGTTCCAGAATGGCATGGCCCTAAACTTATTGGGGTACAGATCTATATATAGACGTCACGTGAATGGACTGAAGAATCCAAGCCCTAACAGTTTGGCTGTCCTTTTTTTTTTACTTTTTCTATTTGGGTCGTGCTGTTAGTATGGCTGGCTAGAGTAAGACAATGTCCAAGCGTCACGTGCTTCAAAGGTACGATATCCAGGAATATTATCTAGGAACAATGTCCAGGAACATTGTCTAGGAACGACATAAATCACACAACCCATGAATTTTCTAAAACAAAAAACAAAAAAAAAAACCGGATATTATATTGAGGATCTTTGATTTCATGTGTAAGTCCAGAACCAGATGTTTTGGAAGGTGTATGGATTTTTTAAGGTATCTGGGACTTTTTTGGTTCGTGTATTACCCCAGAAATCGGCCCATTTTATTAAAAACGCGACCAGGACTCAGCACTACCAAATCATAAAACAATTGGAAAGACAATCAGAAACACAATAGGACGGGCAATCAGAAACACATTTGGATACACTATTATGAAGACACTATTATGAAGACACTATTATGAAGACACTATTATGGAGATACTATTATGAATTTCAACAAAATGACCAACCAACTATAATAATGAATATCTAATTTATAGGAAGTTTAGGCTATAGGGAGTTTAAGCAATAGGGAATTAAGCTATAGGGAGTTTAATTTATATGAAGTCTAATTTCTAAAACATGAAAGTATAAAAGATATTAGTGGGTCATTCAGTATGGTGTATAGTCGAATAATGTATGACTAGGGCTACAGATGTCCATACAAAGCACCTATAGAATTAGAGCAGTGTTTAAGTTCCAGTACCAAGATCATACAGTACACTATACATAACTAAGGTTCCCCCAATAGACGCGACAGTATATGTATAAGATTTCTATTAATATACACACCATACTAGTTACATAATGTGGTGTCTACTGTAGTGTCTATACTGTAGTGTCTACTGTAGTACACTGTCTGGATGCACCCAAAGTACACATCAGAGGCTAATATATACTAGTAACTTTTAGTAACTGGTATAGGTCGTTCATTATACTGATTAATGGTTCTGGATTTATGCATCTGTTCGTTACTGCGTGTATTGTCTTAAACCAATTCCTAACAATTATAATTTCTCTGCAGGTTGAGGTCTGCCGATGGTGGTGACATCGTCGTAGATCAAGGTGGTGACGAAGTCGGAGTACTTCTCTCCCAAGGCCTCAGGCTTAAAGTATTCCAAAGCTCTCTTGAACTTGTTACCTGGCTTGGCCGACTTGGTCAACTTATCAGCCTCCTCTTGCAAAAGAGAGGCGACGTAGGCCTTGGTGATTTTCTTACCGGTATCGGTTTGGGCGCCGTGCGTGACCCATTGCCAAAGTTGCGATCTGGACACCTCGGCCGTGGCTGCATCCTCCATCAAGTAGTTGATTGGCACACATCCAACGTTTCTCAACCAGGCCTCGATGTACGACAACCCAATGATACAGTTGGCTCTGATACCCTGCTCAGTGATCTTGTGGTCTGGAACGTATGGGTTCAACAAATCAGTGGCCGTCACTGGTCTGTAAGGAACTTTAGGAGGAACATTGATTTGGTTAGGGCCCTTCATGTGCTCATTGAACACCTTCAACACAATAGGAACCAACGCGGGGTGGGCAACCCAGCACGAGTCGCAACCAGCTGTGACTTCTCTCAACTTGTCCTTTGCAACGTTCTCCATGGCAGCCTTGTTTCTGGCTTCGTCCTCCTTGATAGGAATCTGTGCAGCCATTCCTCCCAAGGCGTGCACTTGTCTCTTGTGACAAGTGTGAACCAAGAGCTTAACGTAAGATGCCATGAATGGGGTGCTCATGGTCACTTGCAGTCTGTCGGGCAAGACGTAGGCTCCGTGGTTTCTCAATGACTTGATGTAGGAGAAGATGTAGTCCCATCTTCCACAGTTCAAGCCTCCAATGTGTTGTCTCAATTGGTAGATGATCTCATCCATTTGGAAAGCTGCAGGCAAGGTCTCGATCAAAACCGATCCTCTGATGGTACCTCTAGGAATCTTGATGTAGTCCTGGGCATGACAGAAGATGTCGTTCCACAACTTGGCTTCCAAGTGATGTTCCATCTTAGGCAAGTAGAAGTAAGGACCAAAACCTTGGGCCAAGGCTTCCTTTGCGTTGTTGTAGAAGTAAAGGGCAAAGTCAAAAATACCTCCCGAGACCGGCTCGCCATCCACCAAGACGTGCTTCTCGTCCAAGTGCCAGCCTCTAGGTCTGACAATCAAGGTGGGAATGTGTCTGCCCTCTTCCAAGTTGAGCTTGTATTGCTTTCCGTTAGAGGAGAAGGTTAAGTTTCTGCGCACAGCGTCATACAAGTTGACTTGACCATCGACCAAGTTGCTCCAGGCGGGGGTCAACGAATCTTCAAAGTCGGCCATGTAGGTGGCAACGCCAGAGTTCAAAGCATTGATCACCATCTTTCTGTCAGTAGGACCAGTGATTTCAACTCTTCTGTCTTGCAATCCTGGAGCCAAAGGAGCACCAGTCCAAGAGGCATTCTCTCTGATATCCTTAGTCTCAGGCAAAAAGTCGGGCAACACACCCTCGTCTCTCAACTTCTGTTGTTCTTTTCTGTTGGCCAACAACTTTTTTCTTTGGCCATTGAAGTTTCTGTGCAAAGTGGCAACCAATGCAAGAGCCTCGGGGTTAAAGATGTGCTTGGCATTGGAGGGCACGGCTCCCAAAACCTGAACACCCTGGATCTTAGAGGCTGTGGTGGGGAAAGGGGACGACATGGTGGAATAAATTATCAAAGTGGTTCAGTTAGTGACTATGCAAAATAGCGGTACTAGCAAAACTCCTGAGGTGGGAAAAAAAAAGTGGGAGACGGGAGCGACGCCCGGCTTTATATAGTGACACCCAAGGGTCGCATACCCCAGGTTTTGTATCCAGCGGATGTTGCAGCGATCGGAGTCAGAATGCGTGTGATGCGTGCAGCTCCGGCAGGAGAGGAAACGGGCTTTCGCTATCGGGACCCATATCAGAGGCATTCTGTGGGGGGCGCGCCGGGCGGCGCTTCTTCTCCCGGCGCGGCGGAACTTTATCGACCTGTGATTTTGTCCGGATACCGGGGACTGCCGAGGGTACTTTTGAGACAGGCCACATGCAGAACAAGCCATGGGCTTATCAAAAAGACATTGATACGCTTGTGAGCAAAGTTGCAATACTTTTTGGGGGGGGGGGGGGGGGGGGGAGATTCGGGGGAGTCGGATAAGTGGGTATTGCAAGGAGGGTTAAGAACCGGCCGGGCCGGGAAGCAATGCAGGAAAGGAGTCGGCGTTAGAAGCATTGCGAGTGGTCGGCCCGGCGGAGGCCTCCACGTGACCCGGCTCCAATCTAGCAGATTCGGAGTCAACCTATACGTCATACAGGGAGAGTTTATTGTACAGGTAAAGATTGTACAGGTAAAGATTGTATAGGGAAAGATTGTACAGGGAAAGATCATTGTACAAGAAGAAATCATTGTATAGGGAGAGATCGTTGTACAGGGAAAGACCATTGTGGAGGACGAATGGATTCCATTTTATAGGGGTTCATTGTATAAGAAAAAAAGAGCTTGTTGTGGATAGGTCATTGTATTTCCGTACTATGACTTCACAAGACGAACTCGGCATAGAATCTACTCCTTGGCCCACTTAATACCCTCTTGGGCAGGAGTCAACGTTCCCTTCATAGATGGGACATAGTTGATTCTGTGGTAGGAGTTGAGGTTCTTTCTCAACACGAACTGGTAACAGGTGGCACCGGATTGTCTGGAGGTGATGGTGGAAGAAGCCAAGAAGTACTCCCAGATTCTGAACCACTTGATTCCGTACTTGTTGACCACGTTGTCCTTGTTACCCATCCAGTTTCTGTACCATCTCCACAAGGTAGCGGAGTAAGAAACACCGATGTTGTCGATGGTGACGATCTCAAATCCGGCAGATTCCAAAGCGGAAACCACGAAAGCCAAAGGAGTGGAAGCATCCGCACCTGGGAAAATGTACTTGTTCATGAACAAACCCCAGTTCAAGTCCTCGTATTGCCAAGTCTTTCTCAAACCGGCATACTGCAAGAAGAACAAACCATCATCCTCCAAGGCCTCGTAAACCTGGTCCAAAAAGGCACCAAATCTTCTAATTCCAACGTGCTCAGCCATCTCGAGACACGTGATCTTGTCGTACTTGCCACTTGGTTTATCCGATTTAGGCGAGTCTCTGTAGTCGCAACACACAATCTTGGATTGGTCGGAGGTGACACCATACTTGTTCATCAATTCCGTACCCCACTTGGTCTGGTTTCTACCCAAAGTCACACCGGTAACCTTGGCTCCGAATTGAGAAGAACTGAAGGCAGCCCAGGTACCCCAGCCACAGCCCAAGTCCAAAACGTGTTCACCTTTCTTCAATTGAATCTTGGAAGCAACAATGTTCAACTTGTTGTCTTGCAATTCCTCCAAGGTCTCTTCCTTGGTGATATCGCTGATGACACCGGAAGTGTAGATCATACGAGGGCCCAAAAACCAGGTGTAGAAGTCGTCTCCACGGTCATAGTGGTCTCTAACTTGCTCCTCATCTTGGGACTTGGAGTGCATGATAACCTCAGGGATCATACCGAACAAAAAGAACCGGAAAAGTGAAAGCGTGAATCTAAAAGTACACCAGTCATGTCTGTATTCCAACACGTCCAAACAATCACCCTTGAAAGAAACCTTGTTGTCAAAGTACAACTCGAGGAAAGTCTCCATGGGGATCTTAGAGCCCTGGCCATTGTTGCTGGTCTCATACTTGGCCTTCAATTCGGGAGTGTGGAACTCCAAGTAGTGAGACACTGGTCTTCCAGGAAACTTGACCTTCTCGTTCAAACGAGGCGAGAAGGACGACAAAACGGTCCAGTAGGCCATCAAGATGGGAATGGCAAACAAAAGCGCCAAGAACAACCAGGTCTTGAAACCCAAACCCAACTTACGAGTGACAAAGTAAGGGATAAGCACCAAGAAGCCGGCCAACGCGAGGTTAGAGAAGTGCTTACTTCCCGGACCATCGGCAGGCAAAGGGGCATTGTGGATGGTGGGCGAATCGGTAGTAATAATACCACATTCATCGGATGCCGCAGGCTGTACAGGAGCCTTGGGGGTCTTGATGAATTCAACGTTATCCAACATGACTGTGCTGTAGTAGAGAAGAAAGTACGGTGGAAAAAATATATGGCCATGGGCGAGCGCGAGCGTACTGCACACATGCACCTGCCGTGTTTCAACCGCCAAGGCTTCTAGTATTTTTAGAGCCCTGTCTACGCGAACACTTCGAGCTTTGTTTAGGGTATTGTGCGACATGCACTCCGACACCCTCCACAAGTATTACTTACTACTTATTACCACATCAGTACTTTTAGAGAAGTGAGTATTTGTCTCACTAACTTTATTGATTCAATAATTACTTAAATTAACTTACTAAGTGGTTCCAGACTACTTACTTAAATTAACTTACTAAGTGGTTCCAGACTGCTTACTACTTACTAGTTAATAACTACTCACTTCTTGTTTTCTACTTACTAGTTACTAACTAGTTACAAGCTACTTACTAACTACTTACTAGCTACCTACTACTTACTAACTACCTACTACTTACTAGTTACTTGCTTAGTGCAGAATTCGCCTTGGTACACTGACTATCGTACTAAGAGAGGCTTGGTATACTGGCTCATATACTTTAGATTTAGAGGCTGGGTACACAGGTTGATTTGTAGCTGTTAATAATATGCCATACTGACCGAAGGTGCTCTGAGCCAAAAAGCTCAGATGCCTATATCCAGAGTCAGAGCAAAAGCCTGCCTTCTGAATATTTGACCAAACAATGTTGATCATTTGACCAAGGCCGTTCTGTATCTTGTCCTTCAGAAATCTTGTGCCTCTGCCTTATTTCAGAAGCCCTATTCCAGAAGCCCTATTTATCCGACTGTCGTTTCAAAGAATCCATATAAGCTGCGGTCTAAAGCTAGTTACTCACTGTTAACAGAATTACTACTTACTTACTAACTACTTACTAACTACTTACTAACTACTTACTAACTGTTAACAGACTTAGTGCTTACTAACTACTACTCACGTACTACGTACTACTTACTAACTACCTACTAACTAATTACCATACTTACTATAATTACTAGCTACTTACTAACTGTGAACAGACTATTAACTCACAGACTCCTTGGCGACTGGTACTTAACTGAGTGTATTTGACAAGGTATAAACGACTGGTGGACTGTGAGTAGTATATTTTAGTGAGTAGTATATTTTAGTGAGTAGTATATTTTAGTGAGTAGTATATTTTAGTGAGTAGTATATTTTAGTAAGTATATTGTAGTGAGTAGTATATTTTAGTGAGTATATTGTAGTGAGTAGTAAATGTATAGGGTAGGTATAGCTATGAACTACAAGGAAATTATATTCAGGTGGTATATAAAAAGAGTCTTGGGACGTATTCCGGTATGTGTGAGGAGAAGATCTTCTTGGCAATGTGAAGGATGCAAGAATGGAATAACATTTGTGATATCTCTTATTCGGTATAGTTTTCAGTCAGTAGTATGGAGTAATGTCATGGAGAGTATGGGGTCCTAGATCATGGCCACTGAAGAATTCATCCTATATTAAATGGACAGATTCTTTAACTTAAAGAAATACATTTGTTGAGCCATTTAACCGGTGGATACTTTAGAAGAATGATGGATGTGAATAAATAAATAAGTCAGGATTTGTGGTTCTGAGTCCCAATGACTATGATTATGATTATCAGTGTTACCTCAATTAGAAATCCTATAGCCATATTTCCATAGAATTATACAAACACTCGACCACGAAAAAGCTACCAAGGAATACAAACCTCATCATTCACTTGAGCACAGTATAGGTAGAGTACAGTATGGGTAGAGTACAGTATGGGTAGATTAGAGTAAAGTACGGGTAGATTAGAGTATATGTAGAGTAGAGTATGAGTAGAGTATGAGTAGAGTATGAGTAGAGTATGAGTAGAGTATGAGTAGAGTAAAGTATGGGTAGAGTATAGGTAGAGTGAACTGCCATAGGATCTAACAATGAACTACTTATATCACGTAAATTGATGGCCAAAAGAGATGATTTCTCAAGCTCAGAGCTCTCGAACCTATTACTAAAATTATACTACAGTCTACTAGATCTACTAGATTCACTAGATCTATCACCTGCCCTAGAAATGTTTTACGTTTATCAATCGACTACCAATTCATTTTTGGGGTTCTATCTGTTACCTTAAAGTAGGTGTATTGGAACATTCTTTGGATAGTAAGTGATGGGCCTTATACTAACACTTTCTTATGACTGATGGATTATTAGATTCACCTCTATTAGCAATATTAGTAATATCAGTACTGGCAGTATTAGTAGTATCAGTAATGTGGATCATGACTGACATTACGTCATACTATACTTTTAGGATCATGTAAACCTCTTGCAACCACTGAAGTATGCTGAATTATCTACTATACAAAGTTATAGCATAGTGTATTTTAAAGTAGTAGCAAAATACTATGAAATAGGGGACATTCGTGTTTAACCTATATTTTCTATTTTTTATTGGTGTCTATCCATGAGCTACTGCCACTGCCACTGCCACTGACTCCCTAATACATCTCTATGTAATATCACTATACCATGGCCTAAACCACTTTCAACTCACGCCTTTTAACTCTACCCACTATTTTACACAGTACTAGCTGGAAGTATTCATGAGTCAAGCAGGCACTAGTAACAAGCTTTAACTATAGATGTATAAAGAAGTTCATTAGCTAAGTGGTTTTTTGGGTTCTTGGTTAGAAGTAAGTTCGTTATAGCTTCAGCTTCGCATATATCGGCCAACAGATTTATGGCCTCATCTCTGTTCATCTAAATTAAAGAATTCAAAGCAAAAATCGTTTCACCCTATCTACCACTAAGATCTATGTCCATGTATCTACTATATATTGCCCTGGTAGACCCACTATAGGTAGCCCTCTACCGATAGATGTATGATGAAGCCTATGCCGTCCGATCCAAACAATGGCCATTGAAAAATGCCGTGTCATTGTATGAAGTACTATGGTGGCTTTTTAAATACTCTAGAATAATCCTCACCATTGTTCCGATAAAGAGTTTTTCGATGCCACGTTTCTCTTCTTAGTCATATAATCCGGTCTTGTTCCACTCTTTGAGAAATCATCAATGAATACAATAACAATTAGGTATTAAACGTGCTAGAAAGAATCTAACATGCACCATATTTTTTTTTCCTACTACGATTATATAGCACTGACTACTGAGTAATTGTGGTAGTAGTGTACGATGACTATATTTCACCACTCTAATATTAGACTCTCTGGAGGAAGCACCACCTAGCAATGTATTTTTGAACCTAAGCTAGGCTCAGAGGTTAACCTGAAGAACAACCACTCAGTCATTTAGTAGAATCCTAAATAGAATTATCGATGAATGAACATATACGATCTCCCACACCATCTATACTATAATCATTCTAAATCAATTTTGAAAACCAAAAAACAAACAAAGATGAGAATTAAACTAAAAAGGTTAGCTCATAGTATACAATGTATACAGTAGTCTAGTAGTTTAATCTATTCCGAGGTCGCTATATTCTAACATGTCTAATTCCATCAAGTCTAATTCCATCAAGTCTAATTCTATCAAGTTTATATTCTATCGAGTTTATATTCTAGTGTGGTTAAACCTTAATATTTTTATGTATGTTGTAGTAGTCTAATAGTGTAGTAATCTGTTCACTATATTCATTAGCTAATAGCTCTATGGAGGGAGGAATCGGGCTACTTAATTACTTGACAGTGGAGTCTCCTAGTCAATCGCTTGTGCTAAGTGCTTGTAGAATGACTCCATATTCAATGCTGGTACCTCAAGCTTATTATCTCGTACAATGATGGTAAAGGAGCGGCGTTCTAGAATGGCTATTGTTAGAATTAGACAGCGTGGCTTAAAGATACCTCTTTGTGTGGACCCAACATAGTGAAGTACATAGTGTACATAGTATACACAATGAAGTATATAATGTACCTGTCATGTTCTTTAAATAAGTCTGACTACTGAAATCTGTAATCGTTGAAGATTCCCAAAGAGAAGAATCTGAACGGCTTAAATGACCGTGAAGAGAAAACGTGTCATTGAAAAAAACTCTTTACCTGACCAATGGATTATTATTGAGAATTAAAAAAACATATCCTTGTACAGTGGTGGCCAGGAGACGGCGTTTGCAATGGCCATTGTTACAATCAGATAATACCTTTATATAGTGCCCTGTCTATAGTGGCTCTAACATTATAATATAAAAGAGTACAGTGTCTTTCAAAACTATTCAAACTAGTGCGACAAAACGATTCAAACCACACTAGCAAAATTAAACAACCCAATAGTTCGAGAAATTACTGCCTTTAATACTTAATAAAGCTTTCACATAAACGGTTTATTTCGAATCCTTGATCCTGAACAATTTTTAAGTCGTAAGTACGAAACTTCTTTTAATTATTGGTGTGCTTAATTTTGCTAGTCTGGTTTGAAACATATTGTCGCGCTGGTCTGAATCGTTTCGAGAAACACTGTAATAGCAACCGTGATAAATGATTCATGTTGTAACTTTAAATCCTTATTCATTGATGATTCCTCAAAGGGAGAAATCTGAGCAATTGTTTTTAGTAGTTTTAAGAGAAGGGGTGGCTACGGAACAATTCTTGAGCGATCATTGATATACTGACCTCTGGCCATTCTGATACTCCGTACAATGAAGACTGAGTAGGAGACTAACTAAAAATGGTTATTATATCAGGTAGACATGTTTCAGAATATCCTCATATTTAGATCACTGCCTATGGTAGATCTGACAAAAGTACCAGTACTTTATTAGTCTAGTCTAGTAGTTCAGTAGTATAATATATTAGTAATATAGTGTATTAGTAGTAGTCTTATAGGAGTGGTCTAATAGGTAGTCTAATAGGAGTGGTCTATCTCTACAATTATATTAGACTTCCATTTCTCACTATCAATGCATTATTCATCGACTAAAAAATTTTAGGGTGCTCTCTCGAGAGTATTGATAACGTGAAGTGTCAGAAATATCATAACACACCATAAAGAAAAACCGCAACCAAAAAACAGAAAAAAAAAGTTTTTTTTTGAAACTTAACTGAAAACAAATAAATTTACCAAATTCATCATTTATAATAAATTGACGTATTTACTTATTGTCTTCACTTTAGTGCACCACTTGCACCCAAGTCACGTGTACTGGCTAATGAACTGGCTAATGATATGCTTTAGCAGCCTTATGGCTTCGTACCAAGCAGCACCCTCCAACTGGCCCAACCCCCCCCGCTCCCAAAAAAAAACAATATCTATCATTCTTACTCTTCAGAAAACGTCCTGGTGTGTGTCCTCCCCCCTCCCATTGATGTGGATCTTGGCAGGGTACTATGCGCGGCCGCGCGCTAAGCCCAATGTTCGATCACTCGAGATACTCACCTAGTGCTACTGATTATACATACACAGCCTCGATCATGTCTACACCAGGCAACAGTTTTGTTCTTCTCGACTCGGACCTGGAGCTGGAGGCACCTGCAACCAATAAACCTCGGCTTGCTCAGCCATCGCGCCAAAACTCAAAGGTTCCCATGGCTCTGTTCACTAAACCTTTTATGCAACCTACTGACGAGGAGTCCTCCAGCTCTAGCTTCGAGGACTCAGAGCCCACCGAAAATGCCCCTCCTGATACGGAAACTCCTGAAGTGGCTGAACCTTCTCGAAGCGCCCTGGTCTCGGGCCTTTCAGATTCGCTGTCTGCACATAGTGTGGATTCCTCGGACTTGGAGGAGATTCTGATGCAACCACAAAAGAAATCGGATGAAAAGAAGCCCGCTGAAATCCAATCTCCTATTCATCTGAAGTCAACTGTCTACGGCACACGCAAGTTTTTGAAAGAAAAGGGCCCCATGGCCTTCCTACAGGCCTACTTACCTGCTACGGCGTCCAGCGATGATATCCACAGCTTGATATCGAAGTTGGGCTTTGTGCCAAAAAACCTCCCTCCTGTGGCTGAAGGCGAGAACTTGATACAGTTGATAAAGCTTCTACACCTGGCCATGCAAAGGGTGCTGAAGTTGCGGCCTCAGCTCGAGAACTTCCACTCCTTAGACCACGTGCTCCAGAGTTTGGAATCCTGCAACAAGATCTTGGTCATCACCGGGGCAGGAATCTCTACCAGTCTCGGCATTCCGGATTTCAGATCTTCCCAGGGTATCTACTCACAGTTATCGGACTTGGGTCTCTCGGACCCCCAAGAGGTGTTTGACTTGGAGATCTTCCACTCGCAACCCTCTATTTTTTATTCTATTGCTCACATGATCTTGCCCCCAGATAATGTGTATACTCCCTTGCACAAGTTCATCAAACTTCTTCAAGATAAGGGTAAGCTCTTGAGAAACTATTCACAGAACATCGATAATTTAGAAGCTAATGCGGGTATTCATAAGGATAAGTTAATTCAGTGCCATGGATCTTTCGGCCAGGCCAGATGTGTGACTTGTGGCTATGAGGTGGCGGGAGAGAAAATATACCCAGCTATACGTAATAAAGAGATTGCTTACTGCCCGAAGTGTGCATCAAAGAGGAAGAAGCTTCTCAAGAACGAGTCTGTGTACGTCCAGGAGAGCTACGGGGTCATGAAACCAAACATTACCTTTTTCGGTGAGGCGTTGCCGGCCAGGTTCCATCTGGTGATTGATCAAGACCTTCGAGACTGCGACTTGATATTCAGTATCGGCACATCGTTGAAGGTGTCGCCCGTGGCCGAAATGGTGAATATGGTTAGTCCATCTGTGCCTCAAGTCTTAATTAACCGGGACCTCCTTCAAAACTGCAACTTTGACGTCAGTTTCCTCGGCTACTGTGACGATGCGGTGAGTTACCTTTGCGAGGCTCTAGGCGAAAAGTGGAACATCGATCACTCCGACTACCTGCTGCTTATAGGAGAAAACCACGATAATCTCAAGCTTGAGAAGGCAGTCGAAAGAGGCGTCTACAACGTCAGAAATATAGATCGGGAAACCAAGAATGCCAATCAAAAACCAGTGGCCTTGCCTGAACCTGATTTCGTTCTCTTGGAACCATCCCTCGACTAGGTCACGTGCCGGAGAGTCAATAATCTATTTTTCTATGGATGAGACAAATAACAAATAAGAATGACGTGATTAATGGGTAAAAAAAAATGGACAAGTGGTGATTTGAACAAATGAACAAATGAACAAATGAAATGAGAAATGGATAACCAAGAATCATGGATATTTGTATATATTGGACTATGTGGATTATGGAATTTTGCAATTATGGAATTATGGGATTATGGGATTATATAGTGGGAGATCGTCGCACTGCTCCATACACACCCAAAGAGCCATGATGCCGCACTGAAAAATAACGTGCGACTGTGCCTACATCTACAATGAATACCTTCAGACAAAGGGCCCTACTAACAATAGGACGGGGGTGGAAGCTTCCTGTTTCGTCTTTGAGTTTGAGAGGAGCATATGTTAATGCTCTCGGGCCGAGGGTTCCACAAACTTGTCGTTTGAACTCCACCAAAAACGACATTTTCAAACTAGATATCGAGTTGTCTGGGGATGATTTGAAGCCTCCCTCCAGTGTGGTGAAGCCCAAAGAAGAACAAGAGGTTATTCACACTGAGCGGGAACAGCGTTTGCAAGATATAAATTCTCTCTTTGACGATCTTGTGAATGAGGGTAAAGACAGCAAACACGGTGGTGTTGAGGTGGATGCAGACAACGACAACCGGTTCCTGGAGCTCGACACGCTTCTTGATGAGATCTCGGAACACTCAGAGCTTAAGACGTTCGACCGGGAATTTGACACCACCTCCAAGGTATTTTCCCCAGATACTGAAAGCCCCAAGTCTGTGATCGAGTCGGAGAATGAGCTTTTCCGCAAAATCTTCGAAACTTACTCGAAAACACAAGAAAGTGAGGTCAAGGTAGACCGGCTTCAAAAGCAGGTACTCATCAATCTACAAGAGTCATTCACTAAACAACCAGAAGCCGATGCTGGGGCCGAAACCACGGAACAAGCAAAACCCAAAATGCACAAGAAGGAGTTGCACAGTTTGGAGAAATTACCCCAGAAAGATGCGGAGACTTTGGAGAGACAGTCATTTGATAGTGTTTCACAGACCATCCAATACTTGAATGACATCACAAGCAAAAAGGACTTGCTTTTATTCGCTAAGGACTTCTTCACGCGGTTCAACAGCCAGATGCTTCACCAGCCCGACTTCTTCCTCCACAAACTCAAGGGTGAGACAGTATTGGATTACTTGCAAAGACACGAACAGTTTTGTATTGAAACCAAGGAATTGAACTCGCAAAACCCCGAGAAACCGGTGTTGAATGCATTCACCATGCCATTGATATTCAACCATATGCTCGAGATCACGTGCCACCGGTTCTACGACGGGTCGTTGGCGTTGAGTTTGTTCAACATGACCAAGAACGACTTGAACCTCTACTCGATCATCTGCAACCAGCGCACGTACAATGAAGTGATCAAGATTCTTTGGGTATTCTATGGCAAGTCGTCGTTATGTGAGATTGAGTTGATTTTGGTGGAGATGATGAACAATGGTTTTGAGGGCGATTTGATCACGTTTTCTACCTTGAAGGAGATCCTCACTCTTCACCACAAGATGCGGATTGGCGATACCATCTACAACCCAGGCGGATCGCCCATCTGGTCTAGAGAGGACGAGAAGCGGGCAAAGAACATTGAGGAAAAGTTCCGCAAGTTGGGCAAGAGATTGAGCCGCAAACGGTTAAGAGAGCTTGGCAACTGAGTTCAAGAGTACTTTGTCGTGACCTAGTTGTGACTAAGTCCGGACCAACTTCCTAAGGGTATTGTGTCTTTTAAAGACCATTTCCTTAAGATTCACCCAGTGGATCTAATGAACTGACTGTTATCATCTGCCATCCATAGATGAATGACTAGTGTATTATAGACAGACCACACCAGCCTTCAGTGTGAGCATGCCAGTCAGTATCATGCATTGAATTAATAAACATAGTAAAGTAGTGATGAAGAAGTATTTATGCAGTTATTCAGAAGTATGTCATTAAGAAGTATGTATACAGTAATCAACTAAATATGTATTAGCTAAAAAATCAGTTCCACACTAAAATCAGTTTTAGGCTAAAAAAATGGATCAGGCTGATTATGGCATTGTTTCAATATCTTCTTGTGCAGAGATAGCCGAGGTACGGGTGCACCAACAGCCTTTATAGCCAACAAGCACTCCGCACATCAAGCACACACACACACACACTTCTCCTACCTGTGGTCATGGATTTCAAGAGCCCTTACGAGGTCTTTGAGAGGTACGATTTTGCCAAGGGAACGTATGACTCCGCCAGATTATCGTCTCACACGCTGAACAGCAATTCGTCCAATGCCTCACAGCCCATCCCCACCATTAGTGTGGGCTCTGGTGTGGATGCAGGCAGTCCGGTTAACCTGGAGCTTATGGGCAAATCATCGGATATCAAGAAACAGCTTAGCCAATCGTTCCATGCCAATGGCGGCGTATCATCTGGCGGCGTGACTAAACCACATTCCAGGCGGAACTCCACTTACCATATTAAGAGTGAGAATGACAACGATGACGATAGCTCCAAAGGGGACCAGGGCAACGAACGCAAACGAAGGGATAATATTAATGATAAGATCCAGGAATTGCTTACGCTTATTCCTGCGTCGTACTTCCAGGAGCAGGAGGGCGCCGGAGGGTCTGCTGGAGGAGGCGGAGGCGGAGGAGGAGGAGCTGCATATGATGATATTCTGAATAAAGCTGCAGGCACCAAGGATGGGAAACCGAATAAGGGTCAGATCTTGACACAGGCCGTGGAATATATCCAGCACTTGCAAAACCTCATTGATGAGAATAACAAGAAAGAAGTGGAGTTGTACTTACGCATGAAGACATTACAGTTCAAGAAGGAAGGCAAGGAGAATGTGCCCATTTCTGTGGGTGCTACAAGTGCAGAGGTTGCTTTGGGAGAGATTGGTGTTGGGCCTCATTCCGAGAAATACTTTAAGGATGTGCTTCTAGATAGCCACGCGGTCGAAGAATGACATGGCTGGGATTGATGTGGTTGGTATAAGGAGAGGGCTGGAGTCTTGTGGGACAGGATCCAAGCCAGGGAAGAATCTGAAAGATTCGAGGTTATTTGAGTTATTCGCATTAATGTCATTATGTCGTATCATCTATTTTTTGGTCCTGCCCACCCGTTCCCTCTCGTCAGCGTACTCTTCAAGCATGTATGCAGGCAAGTATTTTTGCCCGGAGCTGGATTCGGTCTTCAAAAACTCATTGGGTAACGTGGAGTCCACTCCTCCCAATGAAGTGTACCCCTGGTCATACAACGAACAGTAATCCAAGTTGCAAGCCATGATGAAGTCCCAGATATCACAATAGTGCCAATGCAAGATGGGGTGAATGCGGACAAACTTGGGCCAGTTGTGGTCAGTCTCCTGCTCATATTCCAACAGGCTACCGTATGGATCAGCATATCTTATACCCACCACAATAGCCTTTATTTTCGGGTTGATGGAGCTCAAGTAGTGTTCAAAGCCATCTTTCATTTGCGACTTGATGGTGATCAAATTCAAGCCATATTTTTGGGTGGACGTCTCGATAAACTCCGATAATGCCGGGAATGGAAGTTCGGAATTAATATAAATGGAGTCCAATGAATAGTCCGCACGTGACGCGACCCCACTCGCCTCCAATTTGGTGTTTATCGCCGACATGAGCAACATAAGCATAACAAGGCAATCCTTTCCTCCATTATAAGAAACAGCCACTTCGCTTAGATCATACATGTCCAAACTATGGTGGAGAACCTCTAGCGACTTGCGGACTTTTTCCTTAACGATTTGTCTTCGCTGGGCCCGAGGAACGTACTTGGGAGTCAAGTGGTTGAGGTGCTCTTGTGGCAAAGTATCGGAAAGAAAGGCATTGACAAGCAGGTGTGCTTTCCTGCACTGATCTAGAATGGGCGAGGGTCCATGTTGTGCAGAGGACATTGGGGAGAAATGAAGGAATGGCGAGTTGATTAGGTGAAAGGATGGAATCCACCTGTCACTATGGCGGCGGCCGCATGTGCTCCTCTGTGCCGGACCTCGGAGGTGCACGGATCCCGCGCCTGGGTGGACTTCGCAGCCATGCTGGTCAAATATTGCCTAATGCTCACTATAGCATATATACAAGTAGTTAACTGTGTAAGAATCACCCACCACAAACTACCTTTAAACACATTAATATATTGTGTTTTGTATTGTATTTCTTAGTATGTATTTATTGTATTGTACTTGATTATATTATTACATGGATGTACTTATTGTGGATGTATTTATTGTGGATGTACTTATTATGGATGTATTTACTATGAATGTTTGAGGAATTGGCCTGTGCGTGTAAAACTGGCTTAGTAATCTGATCACCATGCACTGGCCTGGACTGACCTGGACTACCACCACTATCTAACACTGAAACTTCCAACACTACCAGCCAAGATAATGAAATTCTGATACATTCAGAATATAAGTGCCTTGAATTCCAGAATCATTTGAAAATTATAAATTAGGTGAAGATCCCAATTATTTGTAAATAAGGTGTGGATCCCAATTATTTGTAAATTGGGTGTAGATTCCATATCAGGTGTAAGTATTTGTTGTTGTTGTAGTCTCTCATTTAACTGTTGACCTCAGTTGAACCTCAGTAAAAAATGTTCACCAATAATGAGTATTCTCACCAACAAGTGTTGCGAAAGAAAGGGTTCATTGGAGTTACTGGAACTCACTGCGACTCACTTAATGGTGACTGCGACTCAGGTAATGGTAAATGCGACTCAGTTCTGAGGAGTCCTAGTTCTGAGTAGTTATGAGCAATTCTTAGAAAGGTATGAGAAAGGTATGGGAAAGGTATGAGAAGTTCTGAGAAGTTATGACTATTGCAGAAACAAGAACTGGATAAAATACTCCTTGGAGTCACGGTCCCAGAACCACCAGTAATTATCGCTCATTTCACTGGCTCGCGGCTTCTCCACCTGTAATGCCTTGGGCATGGCAATGGCTATGTTATCGTAGGGCTCTGCGGAGATCACCAAGTACTGCCAGGTACTAGCATCCACATCTTCATCCTCATGGTGTTGCTTGTTCTTTTGTAGGAATGTCTGACACATACTTTGGTTCTTGGAGGACATTTCAAAATGCGATAGGAACCGGAAACTTGGTTCATCCGTTACCATCCGAGGAAGCTGTACCTGTACCAATACTCCAGTCCGTAGAGTGGTTTCGTCTCTAATCTTGGTCACCTGGTATACTGGCTTGCCGATTTTCTTCCAGTGTCTTGTCTCCACGGCATTAACAGATATACCCTTGGGTTGCTGCTTGGAATCCGAATGTTTTTCCTCCAAGATCCGCCTCCGTTGTAGGTTCATCGAATGCTTGCGTCCACCAAGATGGGAAATGTACGATGCTTCATTGATATGCGTGGTGAGACAGAGCCTACACTCTAGTAAGCCGAGATGGTTCTTGAACACATAAGGGTCGTTGTCTATATCCAAGACATGGCTGGTCAAAAGCTCCTTGATACGACGCTTGGTCTGTACATTGCTCTGGAACTTGTCTGCCACGGCACCTGCGCCTTTCTTGGAGTTGACCCGGTCCGAGTAGTCCATGTTGGGGAAGAATGAAGATGTAATGACATGTGCGCGCTGCGCAGGCCATGCTTATAGAGCTCACCATGCTTATAGAATGTAGATATATCGGAGGTACTGGAGATAACGATATACCTAAATATGACTTTAAAAACCGTAAGAATTTATATTAAACCTTTTACTGGTTCATTAAAGTATTACCTCCGTATTATCTCCGTATTACATATTATTGTTGCCTACGGGTTTTTTTTTTGGCTTTCTCTGGTTTTTTCTGATTTTGTCTACGGCTTCTGACTTCTTTGTTTTTTGTTGTTTTTTTTTGATGACTGTCGGGACTTATCGTGGTTATGAGCACGAGCCCATTGATGCACTAGGGCTTTTACATATAAATGACAGAATGTCACTGGTACCCATACTAAACAGGAATGATTATTAAGACTAGTTAGGAATAATTAGGAATGGTTCCCAAATAATTATCCGTCCCCCCTCCCATTATACCCCTATACATTCATCATTCATCATTCATCCTTCATCATTCATCCTTCATTATTATTACTATTATTATCTTCTTTTGTTCTCATTTTCTTTCCATTATGCTTGCTCTTTGTCATGATCTACACGTCTCACTTATACTTACTCTCATACCAGTCCATGCCAACCTTCAACAAATACTATAGTGTACCACTTTATTTAAAACATACACTATAACCCAATTCCAGTAATTCACAATCAATAAACACACTTACCCATTTTCTTGTAAATTCTAGATATATTCATATATATATATATATATATATATATATATTTATGTATCTATATATTTGTATACGTATTAGTACTCTAGGCAGCTCATTGCTTAGAGTGCCGTGCAGTTCGCAGAATGTACGGGCCCACACGTCCTCAGCCCCATTTAGGAAAAGTTCCCGGACGCCTCACCGCTCTACTTCTCCCCATCACCATAGACCTTTGGCTCCCCGCATCTGCTTCCCTTTGGCTAACCCACCATGGAATCTCCCCAGTTTGCAGGTGATACGACCGCCAACTCCATCTCCAAGCAACTATATGGCACGCATATCAACAAGACGCCGTCCAAGTCGTTCTTTTTCGACAGACTAACCTCGCCCCGCGTCTCGTCCAGCGTGTACTCGGGCCAAAAATTTATCCAGATTTCCTTCGAATATGGCCTTGACCAATCGCCCGTTTCCATGCCTCTGGTGTTACGCCGTGTTCAGGACTCCTATGTCAATGTGTCTCAGATTCTCCATCTCTTGGTGCTTCTAGACATCTATACGGAAGAGCAGGTGTCTGCATACTTGCGCAACGAGATTCTCTCCAGTCTGCAATATAACCAGGCGCCGGCTCCTCTTTATAATGACTTTTCCAACCATGAAGTGCCCCAGATAAGGGGGCTTTGGATTCCCTACGATAAGGCTGTGTCCATTGCTATTCGGTTGGACGTGTACAAGTTGATCAAGAGTTTGTTTTTGGTGGATGTTCATGACTATGATAAACTCCCCAAATTTAGTCTGTCGTCGTTGAAAAAGTCTCCCAAACGGGTATCAATCGCTGAGTCCGACCATGAAGATTCTCCCTCGAAAAGACGTAAGGTCTCGAGCCCCGCTCTTTCTTTGGATAACCTCGTGAATACGAATTATCCTTACGCGTTGCCGCCCTTGACTTTCGATGAGAAAGACCGGTCTTTCGTGCTGGAGGCAAAGCTCAAGTTCAGTGACATTTTCAAGTCCGACAGCAAGGACTCGCTCTCGCAAGATGAGATTAAAAGTCGTTTTTCTTTGCTTTTGAATTCCAGGCTGCCCTCGGATTTGGACGTTTCTTTGGACTCGTTGGGGAAGACTGCCTTGCATTATGCTTCTACTTTGGCATCTACCAACCTTGTCAGTAGCTTCGTTAAGCTTCAGATATGCAGTCCCATCCGGGGTGACAACAAAGGTGAAACGCCGCTTATTGCTACCATTCAGGTCACGAATGCAATGGAAAAAGGGAATTTTGCGGAGTTGCTTGGCCAATGGCTTTATCCTACATTGTGGCTATTTGACAACCAACACCAATCGTTTTTACACCATTTGGTTATTCTGGCCACCAAAAATGGAAAGAGTTCCAAGTTCTATTTCGAAAAAATCCTCGAGTGGATTATCACTAATCCCGATAAGGAGAAGAACTTACACAAGTTGTGCAACACTTTGGTCAACTCACAAGAGGCACAGACGGGCAACACTGCTCTTCATTTAGCCGGTGAAAATGAGTTAAGTTGGTTTGTGTTTTTGTTATTGGAATTGAAAGCAGACATTAATTTGCCCAACAGCTTGGGTGTCAAGCCTACGGACTTCAAAAGCGTCAATCACGTCATTGAATTGAGAAAGGCCTACAATAACAACCCATATTCATTCACATCGGTGAAACACTTGCTTGAGAATTTGGCGGGAGCCTCGGAACAGGACGAGTACCTTTTCCTGCTTGTCCATACGGGAATGGAGGCCCTCGAGAAGGCTGAACAACATGCAGAGGTGGGTGAGTTGGAGACATTGGAAGACATTGAGCCAATCAAGCGGGAGGAAAGTCCAACCAGTGAAGTTGCTAGTTCTTCGCTTCTCTCCAACAAAATCTTCAAATCTATCCAAGACTTGCTAACAAACACCAACGATGAGTACAAGCGAATTATCCACGCCAAAAAGGTCGAGATCAACAATTTGAACAAGGAGCTTCGGGAAGCCATCGTGACTACAGCCAACAACAGATTCATTGCCAGAAATATCACCAGCAAGATATCGCAGGTCGACACGATGAAGTTGCAGATGACCAACATCAACGATAAGTTGCAGATGCTCAAGAAGAGCAGTACGGATGAGGAGCCAAGCAACGGCGAACTAGATGGAGAAGAAGAGGAAGTTGGCAAGTTCAACGCAGATGAGCCATTTATAATAGAGGCGATTTACCAGAAGCTTGCTAAAAACGAGCCAGTCAATTCCACAGCGGAAATCTTGGCCACGCTACCGGCGCTGGAGGTCTTGGCAGCCAGGATCCAAGCATACCAAGAGGTCAACGAGTCACTCCAGACTGAACTCGATAACCTCAATGATTACCGTATGCTCACGGCCAAATTCAAGAAGGTGGTGAGTTATTGTACCGGGGTGGAGGTCAATGAAGTTGACGAGCTTTTAGATGGCTTACTTGAAGCAGTTGAAGGTCAGCAGTAAGAGAAGGACAATGATAATAAGGACAACAAGGACAATGAAGATAAAGGAAGATTGTAAGATAGTCGATACTAGATTGTAAAATAGTGATGAGGTAGTATTGATAAAGGATTAAGTATTGGAAATTCATAATAAAGGCAAGCTTAGACTAGACCCTCATATGTGTTCAAAGAATTGATAAGCGATGGGTCCTGCTTGACGAGATGCTTCATATCGTTGATATCCAAGAACTCCGAGTCCTTATCCTTGTCAGCAAGCAAAAAAAGCTTTTCGGCACGTGCCTGTGGAGTCTTCTCGTCCTCAGGTAAGGCCACCATAGGTCCCACCATCTTGTAGATTGCCGTGATCACCGCCAACATATCCTTATAATAGATCTTACCGTCACGGTCGAAGTCGTATAAGCGGAAACTAAAGTCCAATTTCTGCAGGAGGTCACCGCGGGCGGTTAACGACAATGCTATTATGAATTCCTTGAAATCAATGTATTTAGAGTTGTCTGTGTCAAACGTAGAGAACAAGTAGTGGCAATAATCCGTAGGATCGCCGAAGGGGAAGAATTGCTTGAACACTTTAGCAAACTCCTCCTCTGATAGTTGGCCGCTGGGACAATCTCTCAAGAAGCCTTTGTACCATTGCTGGAGTTCTCTCTTGTCAAAGAGAGTGCGGTCACGTAGTTGCTTGATTTCATCCTTGGAGAGTTTCGACACGGCTTTCCCCATGATCCCAAAGTGATGGTTATGAGCCTGTGTATGTGTGTGTGTATGTTTGTGTGGGGTTTAAATGAAAATGGTTGTACTGATGTACGTGTTGGGTGGTGTAGTTGGGTAGATGTAGTAGGTGCTCTTTAAAGGTGTGCTTTTAGTAGCTTGTATATACGCTCACTGAAAACGTGCGGTTCATGTGGACGTACTGCATCCACATAGGCTCCAGAAAGCACTCAGGTCTATCTCAACCAGGTTCATAATTAATCTATTAGTGTGTATAATTCAATCAAACAAAACAGAGATCATAATTGAGACCATAACTGAGATCATAATAGAAATCAAAACAAAACAAAAAAAACATGTAAAATAATAATATACGAGTACTTATAAGATCAAGGGTAGACTTGAAGTAGTGGTTGGAGGGTAAGGCACCCGTGCATCCTGCGCCTCCGTGCGACCAGTGCCGGAATATTTCAGCCTGTGATCTTCCCCATACTCCATTCTTTCTTCCTTTCTTCCTGTTTCTTATAGTCACCATGTTTAGAGTCAGGACACTAGCCAGCAGGCGTTTTTTGAACCACGGCAAACCACAAAACCCCTCGTACAATGAGCTTGCCTCTCGTATTGATCCTATCAAGAGAACAGGCGAGTCCATCGACGTTATGAGGGCTAGGCTCACTTACCAGGCCCGGAAGAGGGGCATTTTGGAAAGTGACTTGTTACTCTCCCGCTTCGCCAGCAAGCACTTGCACAATTTCAATATGGAGGAACTCCAGGAGTTCGATCTGTTGTTGGACGAGGCAGACTGGGATATCTACTATTGGGCCACCAAGAACTACGACGTGACGCCTTTGCCCGATAAGTGGAAGAATTCCAAGATCTTGCTCTTGTTACAGGAGGATACTCTTAACAACAATGGTGAGATCTTGCGCATGCCTGATTTGCCTAGTGCTTAATTACTAGGGTATAGAACCACGGAGAAATGTATAAATGATTTATGATCCACTAGAATTCATGATCTTGACTATTAAGGACTACTTATGACTACCCATGATTATTACTCTCTACACTAGTCTATAGTAGGCTACAGTAGTCTATAGTAGTCCATAGTAGTCTATAGTACCTGAGAGAGAATGTACTTCTCCTAGTAGTAGTCAGACCTCGATCGCAGCTACATACATGATGTATGGTATTGTTATAACTTACCAATACCCTTACTTCAGTTATGAATTTAAGAAGATAAAAGAGGACTGAAAAGGTGTGTGATTTAATAGGAACCAAAACTAGCTATAGAGTTAATACGAGCAACAGGAGTAGAAGAGTATGAGAAATTAACCTACTCGAGATATTATCAGAAGTACGATATGGGCATAGGAATAATGTGACTAGGCCTTCGAAAACAAACGTACTATTATAGTAGTAGTAGTAGTAGTAGTAGTATGTGTCTGGTGGTTGTATAAAAGATGCGTGTAGTGAGAGAATAAATAGTGTAAGAATTTGTGTGGATGAGAATGCTTATGCGTATGAGGATGTCTAAAGTATGAGTACAGCATTTGAGAATCTGGCGTGAGTATAGAGAGTGAGTGAGTGAGTGAGGGAGTCTAGGTGTGAGAAGTATAACGATGAGTATGATTATGAGTAGGTGTATAGTCAACTGACTTAACCTTGTAAGACATTCTCAAGTAAAAATGTATCGAGACCATTAACTAAAACTATGTAAGTAGGACTAAACATGGCTATACTACAACTACTACTACAGTATGTACGATCTCAGTGAGATCTCTCAAGTATATCCCACTTAATAATTAAGCACCAGTAGTACTGAGACAGATCTATCAGCTAAGATCAACGTAAGTAGATAAAATTATTAGAGACTAATTTCTTCTACTAATTTCATAAGTATACGAATAAGATGAAGATGAACTTGGAGGTGGGGACGAAGATGGAGATGGAAATGGAGATGGAGATGGAAATGGAAATGGAGATATATATATATATATATATATAATAGATAGCGCGCCGCGCAATTTACCCCAGTACTTCTTCCCAACTATACACCATTCAACGCATGTCCATCGCTGTTAAAGATATTCCGGCGCTGATTAAAGCAGACAAAAACGTCACTCCCTTCATAGCTCGTTCCGTGGAGTTGGTACATGCCAATCCTGTGGTCAGCTATTACTGCAAAGTGTATGTGCTTGAGCATATCCTTTCCCAGAAGCTCCATCAAAACGGCAGTGATGTGGAGCAGTTCACCATGAGGCTTTTGGATAATACCGAGGCAATCAAGTTTTCTCATGAAGATGAGTCAGTCCAGAAAGTACTCCAGAGCAAACAACTCTCCATCAACTTGATCTTTGTTTTCGCCTTCAAGCTCTTCCATGGGTGCCTCGAGGATTTGAAGGAATATGACGGTCTGACGAAGCCGGCCTTGGTATCCAAATTGAGAGCCACGCTAAACTTTTGGGCCCTTTTCTCCATCTTCACCTCTGACGATAAGGAAACAATTGACTATGCCAAGACCACCGGGGGCACCTGCTCTACGCAGGAACAGTTCGTGGCCCTCTGTAAGGAAAAGATAAAGACCTTGAAGTATCAATTGAGCAGGCTACTTAAAGATGAGGTTCCCATAAAGGGCGAGGAGACGGAGTTGGAACAATTTACTGAAGGTGTTAACCAGAGTCCAACACCTGACTTTCCTGAAACTCCTTCAAAGACATCAGAGGATGTATTTCCTGAATCTCCTTCCAATGATGCAGAGAACGATACTCCTGAAGATCTCGAAGACCATAGAGAACCTTATAAAGAAAAGCCTGGAAGTCCTATGGGTGAGGCCGATTTCACTCTTCCTGGTGCTCCCAAATTCGACCCAGGTCTTGATGGTGATCTGGAAATCAACCTCCCTGGCGCTCCCAAGTACATTCCCGATGAAGACACTGATGCAGTCAACAAGAGTTCATCTATAAAAGTCATTCCCCCAAGTGGATCTGTTGCTCCAAAACGAGAGACTATTGCCAGGGCAGAGTCCTCCAAGAGTGTGCAGGTTACAAAGGCTGATGTGGGGGCCATCGTGGATACAACAGAGCAGATTAGCAAGGCTCAGAAGCATGCTAAGTTTGCCATTTCGGCTCTAAACTACGAGGACTTGAATACTGCAGAGGCGGAGCTCCTCAAGGGCCTCGAGATCTTGAGAATATTAAAAGCCAATGAACATTAGACTCTAAGGCCAATAACAAGTCAGAACCCAAATTAACCATATCTTTCTAAGAGTTTTTGACGCTTGGCTTCCCCTGCCTTACGTCGTTTCTCCTCGTTTTGTCTATTTTTCAACATCATGAGCGTGGGACTTGCTTCAAGACTGGAATCTAGGTCTGCCGCAGCCAAAGACTCAATGTGCTTATCCGGATTACTCATCTGCGCCAATTGATTGTCATAGTTTTTTTTCTGGAGCTTGGTTTCATACTCTTTGTTCTGTTCCCATGCGAACTTCTGCATCTTCTGGAACTCGGACAAATCTGCACTTTCCTTTTGGAAGTCTGAATCGTCACCCACCAAGCCCGCTAGAGAGTCTTTGCCCAATCTGATTTTCCCTCCGGCATTTGAGTTGATTGCCTTGATATATGACGGAATGTCTCGTCTGTCCCGGATACTCTTTTCCATGGGGTCCTCTGCTTGTCCCGGTACCAAATCAGATTTGGCCAAACCCAACTCCAGAAGCTCGAGCTCATAGTCTGTGTCGTCGGAATCCACGGCCCCTGTATCCAGCGAGTTGCCTTTGATGGAGTTCCAATTACGGAGAATCTCATCCCATTGCTCATCGGTGTGGCCTCTCCATCGGTCTCGTTTAGCATCATAGTCCTCCACCAAGCTGATATGCTCGCCGTTCTCGGTCACGGTGTATTCGTCGTTGATACCGACTCCGGCCTGGGGAAGACTTTGGTCAACGTTTTTTTGCGTGGGATCCTTGCGGTGATGACTTAGGGCGTCGTCGCCGTGCTTGGCATTATAGTACCAGGGCACATCCTGGATGAACTTGGGGATATACTGATTGTTCTCCAGCATATCGATGAACGTATTAAATCAATGTCAATAATGAATCAATGTATAAAGAAGTGTATATGGATTACGTAATCTATGGAACAATGTATGGAGTGTATTATGTATGAAGTATGGAGATGTGTGTCCGGAGTGTGGAGTGATGGATATCATGTATAGAAAGATTGTGCGCCCTAGCGATGATATGAGCATCGCACGACATGTAATCTACCAATCGTATGTCTATGTATTATGCACTAAAAACCAGTCCATTCGTCATCGGACTCGTCGTTCTTTTGGGGTACCTCTGTTACGCCCCACTCCACCAATCTATCGTCGTCCAAGATTTCCTCCTTGCACTTCTTTTTCAATGGCTCACTCTTGGATGTCTCTGCCAATGTTCTGAATGGCTGCACCAACAAAGAAAGAGGGGTTTCACTGAGAACCTTGGCTTTTTTGGCATCAGTCTCTGCATCCTTGGCATCGGAATCTATTTTTTTGGAATCCTCACCCTTTTTGTCATTTTCATCTCCACTCTCATCTCCTCTATCCTCCTTCTCTTCATCTTCACTTTCATCTTCACTCTCATCTTCATCATCCTCATCAATCTCCTCACTGTAATCTCTAAAGTCTTTAAACACCACGTACTCTATTTCATCAACAAACAAGTCACACACGTGGTACCCTAAGGCAGCAGGAGTCTTTGGGTCTCCACACAAGGGTTTCTCAAGCAAAACATCGAAAAAATCCTTGATTTCCGCTTTGGGCCAACCGTGGGCCTGTAACCGGAAAAGCATGTGTCTAACAACTCTTCTCACCAACATCAAGTACTTATCGAGTCTCCACTTGTCTATCAGGTACCATTCTCTGGCAAGAATGCGCCAAAAAGCGGTATGGAATCGCCTCAAGCTCAGTTGTGGCACATACTCAGAAAACAATGTTCCGAGGTCATGGGCCAAGTTTTGTTGAGGGATGGGTTTATCACAGAACCACATGGAGAAGTAGAGGCCCTTCCATAACTTCTCGTACTCGAACTGGTCGAGGTTTGCAGCGGCCTTGGATTGCAAAAATTGCTTCAACGCCTCAAACGCTTGTCGGCGTACACGGTCATCATTATGGGCCAATTTCTTCACAAACGGGGACGTTTCTTTGGCCATAGTGAAGGGATGTGGAGAGCTCTAGAGATGCTTGAGATGAGGGTTTTTTTGCGCTGTCGTGCCTGTGCAGTCCGCGGCTGAGACCACTACACCGATAAACCATGAATTAGTAGGAAAAGATGTGGGAAAAGAGTGAAAAAAAAAATAAAAAAAATAGAGTTACAAAAAAAGACGGAAATGGAATAGAGAGTAGGATGAAATAAAGAACAGTGAAGATAATAAATGGAGTCAAGGGTTATTAAATTGTTGGATATAATAAGAGAGCCAGAGAGGTAGATAGTGCTAGAGTAGTAGCTTTGGACCGGGGAAGTACTAAAGTATACGGGTTCATTCGGATCAGCTGCTCACAGCCTCATATATTAAATTTGTATCTTAAACAATCAAGTATCTGATAGGAATGTGCAACAACTTGACAACATATCCCACGACACCCATCATCACGAAACCAACACCAACAGCTCTGATGATGTTAAAGTATTCTATTTGTTAGTATGTCTGCATTAAGGTAACGGCCAATATAAGCATTAATGGGTAGATCTGTTTATGGCGATATCGGTATTGGTATATGGTGGATATGGGTATTTGGATAAATTTGTATGGTGATATGGGTTTGGTGATATGGGTTTGGTGATATGGGTTTGGTGATATGGGAATCTAGTAATACTGGTATTTGGTAATATTGGTATTTGGTAATACTGGTATTTGGTAATACTGGTATTTTGTGGTACATGAATCCCAAAACCAGATCTGATTAAAAGTCAGGGCTAGCAACATCATTAAAGGATTCCCCGATTTATACCTCCCACTAACCGAAGTAAATCCCCAATATGAATATGAACTTATCTGATAGGAACACAGTGGACATAGACATAAAGCTCCAAGTGGAAGCAACAACTAAACATCAAGTAAACATACCTTTCTTGGTTGGCTTGGAGCACTTTCTAACAAAAGCAGACCCGTCTTTGATGAAACCAGCGGGAATTTCGGTGAGCTTTTCCAATCCTTCAGCCATAGTGTAGTGTGTGTGTGTGTGTGTGTGTGAGGGTGGAGTGGAGCGGAGTGGAGTGGACGCTTGAGGAAATGTGTTCAATACGCGCAAGCGGCGTGCGCACACCGGTGGATACGGCTTAGCCTGTGTCGCAGTAATATAATGAGTGACACCACTGCAACCAGACAAGTGCTAAGTGTAGGTCAATATCATTTTCTTCTTGTATTAGGAAATTTATATAAATAGTGTATTGTTGTTTTGTTTTTTTAATTTGGTCTTTTTTGTTTGATAGAATATTTGCTGTTGGTTAAGTATTTAATAATGGGAGGAGTGGATATGTTGAGTACTGTAATTGGGCTCACTAGAACAATAGCGCACTTGTTTTAGAGGCATTGAAAACGCATAATAGACATATGATATTTGATGGTTTTGATAATTACTTAAGCAGTGTTTTTTTGGGGGGAATCATAGGAGGAATATTTGGGAGGTCTAAAGAACAACCAAATAAAACTTGATTTTTAAATATGGATTGTATAATTATTTTTTTTTTATTGAATTCATGGTGGTGCCTCATTTTTGTAGATAAGTCACGGCATATGAAATATAATGAAGACTGAGCGAAGTACTCAGTGTTTATGATTCCACAAATAAAATAGTGGGCTCTCAAAAATTAGCCTAGAATATATTTATTTCTCTTATAAAAATCTTCAACCTTTTAGTTGGACCCTGTATTTGGATTATTTTATTAATCTATGTATTGTATCTGGTGAACCTGGTTGGAACCAACAATAGTCGGTATCGCAGTGGTGTCGCAAATGATATCAGTCACTATTCGCAGTCATTAGTAGACTGGCTTTAAATAAAGACCTCGTACCTAGAGTAATCCCAAAAAGTCGTCATCTTCCTCCTGTGCTTTTTCGGCCAAGGCTCTTAATGCCTCAAGGTATCGTTGCTCCTGCGACGAGGCCCACTTCTGTAAAGAGGTCTTCATGGTCGAATCCAAGCTCCACTCGCGGAGAATGTGTGGAATGGTGGCCATCTTGCCGGACTCACCCTTGATGTTGATCAATAGCTTCATTGTGTTGGTGTAGAGCTCGGCCACTCTACCCACCCTTGCAACTGTCATGGGTGAGTTGTAGGACTCCTGCGACACTTGATAAATGTCGTTTTGCTTAAACAAATGGCGCAAGAGCTCATAACAATCGGCCTCGTTCCGCAGCTCAGAAGTCAAGGTCAAAAGCGTCTGGTACGGCCTCACAGAGAACTCCATGCCGGATTCCTGGTAGCACCTCCAAAGCTCTTTGATTAACCCAGACCTCTGAGCACTCAAGTCTCCAATATACTGCAAGTAGCCCTCATAGTTGAAGTCGGTCAACTTCTTGGCCTCATCCAACGTCACATTCAACTCGGCTGCAGACGTAGGCCCTAGTAGCGACCTGACGTTCGTTTCCTTGATATACTGGTGAAGGGCCCTGTACTCGGAGAACCTGGTGGTGATCTCGCTCCACCGGAAAAGCTGGTCCCAGAAGTACTTGGCCAGCTTGGTCCCCACGTCCATGGAATAGTGGGTCTGGAAGGCATTGATGTATTTCAAGCTCGCAACGTACCGTTTGTTGTAGAGCATGGAAATCACTATGGCTTGCAAAACCTCTATGTCCGGGTAAAGCGGGTGAGACTGAGAGAGCGGAACAAAGTTCTTGGCCATTTTTCCATCACTGGAGATCCCCCAGTTCAGCTCAATCAACTTGAATAACTGCGGCACATTACCATTATGGGCCACAGAGTAGAGAATCTCACAGACCAAGCTTTTATCGAAAACCACGCCCGAGCTACCCAGTATCACAGACTGGTGTTTCACGAAATCATTAAAGATTTCCGTCCACGTCATCTCAGACTTGAGATTTCCCCGTCTGGGGTTGATCTTCTTCTCGTAAAGCTGCGACAGCTGCACCTGCCAGAGCGAAGGTTTGGAACCTCCATAGACCTGGAACTTGAGGAGCCACAAACGATAAGTCATGTGCTTGTAATGTTCCTGGTTGGGGTACTGCAGCTCCAAGACCTGGAACCACTTGGAGGCCAAATCCAACTTACCATTGCTCAACTCCAACAACACCAAGTTCTCAAAGTCACCCGAGCTCAAGCGGAAGTCCGTGGAGAGTTTCCGGCCTTTGGAGTAGAGATGTTTGGGGGTACGGTTTCCATCGCCAAGAAGATTGGAGTACACCTTTCGAAGACCTTCTCGGATAGTACGCCCATGGGAAAACCTGGAATCGGTGTGGAAGTCGTTATGGGAAAAAGTCTTAAGAGTGGCAGCCTCCTGAATCACTCCAATTTGGTAAGTGATGATTTGTCGCAAGATATGAGAGAGTTCCTTATGTTGGAGTGTATTTTGCCAGTCCCGTTCTCGCAGAGGCACTGTCCATTTAGACAATAATGAGAGCAAAGCATCGAAGTTCTTATTCTTTAGAAGTCGATCGATTTCAGCACGTACTTTATCGGAATTGGAGAGATTTTGGGTGGCGATGGTGGCACTAAAGCCTGGGGGAAGACTGCTGGTATAGACTTGGGACGGCAGGAGGAGATCGGCCACGGTCTTTGGGTTGGACTTGACAGTTGAACTGTGGACATTTCTATGGACATTTGTATGGATATTTGTATGGACATTTGTGTGGACACTTTTATGAATATTTGTATGGTGGAATTTTGGGGAGGTGAGCGGTTCGCCACTGCATAGACTCTTCTGGAGAGGTCTTTGCCAGGTCCACGTTCGTTTTAGCATGTGGTTTTGGAAGAAACTCGTAGGACAATTTTTCTGTAGTCGCAGAGCCTGCAGACTGGCCTGGTAGAGTAGCACTGAGGATTATCTGGGTGTCTACACTGTACTGTATATTTAGATATGAGTTATGATTTAATATGGGGGGAGAATCTGTGTATTGGCCGATGATATTGGGATTTGATTGGTCAAGTATTAGAGGAGTTAAGTCTATTTGTAGTGGACATAGATAGTGGTGGAATGGACATTGGTAGTGATCATTGGTAATGGCTGAGAGTGTTGAGTGGGTGCGAATACTCATAAATACATGAATAGCATTGTCCATACCTACACTAGCAATAAGCATTGGTCACTGCTTAATTAACTGTTAGTTCACCAATTATTCACCGATTATCAATGTCTTGTCACTTTCTGAGGTACCTCTGAAACTTCAGCTTGTCTGCATATTGTAGATTCACTCACTGGCAGATTCACTAGACTCCTTAATAACTTCATCACTTGATAACTTCATCACTTGATAACTTCATCACTTGATAACTTCATCACTTGATAACTTCATCACTTCATCACTTGATCACTCAATCAGTTGAATAAAACTTCATGGAATTACAACTTGGATTTTTCTGGAAGCCCGCCAACCAAGTATGTACTGTTGTAACTGGCAATGTTCAACAAACCTTGCTCATGGGAACCTCCGTCCACCATGAATTGAATGGATTCCTTGGTTCCCTTGATTGCCCATTGTGGATTGCTATTGATATCAGTTCCCAATTCAAGCGCATGTGCCACGCCTGCTTCGAAATCAGGCAACACCTTACTGACCAAACCCATATTCAACGCATCTTGCCCGGAGAAAACCTCACCAGTCAAAGCATACTGGTACACGAGCGACTTGTTGCCCACAATATTGCTGATCCGTTGCAAGGAGCCAATATCTGCAACAATTCCAATTTTGATTTCCCGAATGGATATCTTAGCATCAGCTGTGGCAAACCGGATACTGCAAGCGGAAGCAAGGTCCAACGCAAGCCCATAACACACTCCATTCAAAAGACAAATGGTGGGTGTTCTCATGCGACTGGGTAACGTGATTGCATCCTGGAACTCCCGGATGTGCTGGTACATGATGCCCTTTTTGACCGCAAACGAGTCGTTCTCATGGCCCTGTAAAAGATTCAAGGCCGACTTCATGTTGAGTCCCGAAGAAAAACCTTTTGCAAAGGCTGAAGAGATCAAAATCACGTTTGTGTCGGGATCGTGCTCGAGTTCAAGCAAGATCTCTTGGTATGCCCTCCAGTTTTCAGTGGAGTAAGCATTCAAGGTCTTGGGATTGTTGTAGGCCACATGCACGAAACCGGGTTCGATCTCCTTGACCACCCACTCTTTGTGCTTGGCAAATACTTTCTCTTCAAAAGTCATCTTGGGAAAAGAATTGAGGTGCTCAGAATTTTGGGCCCTTCTTATACCAGCCCAATACCCCACTTGAATGACCGAGGGTCTTGCGCGCCTGCGTGCACTCCGCTGAGTGAAATCGGCCGCGGCCCAAGTAGATGCAAATTGCTACTGAGCGAGCCATGATATATCAATGGAACGGAACTCAAGACTGCACCAAACAAAAAGAAGAGTCTTAAAAAAAGAATCAGAATCAGGTAGAAATTGACTCATGTAAGCTGAACTCAGGGTGAAATAACTCCTGATATTGACTGAGATTGACAGGGACAGACAGAGATTGACAGTGGGATTGAGTCTGGATAAGTAAACACTGACTCATGTGAATATAACCTTATTAAACAGTGTACTTTCCCTGGACAGAGGAATTCTCATCTTGAGACGTTTGTTCTAAACCCTCAATCATCTTCTCCCGGATCATGCGGTTGGCTTCATTCACTGCTTGCTCCGTTAGACCTTCAATAAGTAAGTAGAGCTTGGGAGGTGCGGGCACATCCTTGCCTCCTTTCTTGATGGTCTGGGGCACTTTGGTTTTTGGGGGATAATATTGGCCCTTGTTGGTGATGGACGTCGATGTAGTATCGGTGATTCTCGAGAGCGTATCTTTATTGACCACGGTCCATCTTGCTTTCTGTGGAAGGTCGTTGATGGTGACACGCGAGTGAAACCGGCCTTTGTCTGGGCCTGACGTCTCTTCTGCTTTTCCTGCAATGACTTTGAATTCGGGCAAATCAAGCCCTACATCTGGCGTAGATGTCTTTGCTTTAGGATCGCTGCTTTCAGCCACTGAATTCTTTGGCTTTTCTGGTTCATTGTATGCTTTGCGTTCCAAAGTCTGGTTGGTGGTTCTAACTTCATCGAGCTTGCTCAACCCACGACCACCAAACCCAAAGCTCATTTTCTCAGTGCCCGACTTCAACTTGTCCATGTACTTGTCGGAAATCTTGATGAGCCTCTCGTCAATGTTCTCCACTTTGCTCAACCGTAACGCCTTGACGGTGTCGGTAATAGACCGTTCCTGCGTGGACTTGACGAACGTGTAGGCATCGCCTTTTCTGCCAGCTCGTCCGGTACGGCCAACTCTATGCACATAGTCCTCCATATGACTTGGAGCGTCGTAGTTGATCACCACATCTAAGCCCTTGACATCTAGACCTCGTGCAGCGATGGATGTGGCTATCAAAATGTCCACACCGCTATCTGGATTGGAAAAGTCCCGGATCGCATACTTGCGGTCTAGTTGTTCCTTTCCACCATGTATGGTGGTGGAAGGTATCTTCTGTGATAAGAGCTGCACTAGCAACGCATCTGCGGCCAGCTGCTTCTCCACGAAAATGAGTTTTTTGGTGCTGGGATAAGAATGGATGATCTCCACGAGCTTCTCCAATTTGCGGGCCTCCAAAGTAGAATCGGAATCATCATTGACCTCAAAAAATTCCACATGCTGCGTAATCTCTGGGGCAACAACACTGATTCCACCCACCACAACTTCAACGGCATCCGTTAAATTGTTTCGGACCAAAGCTTCAAGTTTCCTTGCAAACGTTGCACTGAAGAAGATTTTCTGACAGTCTGGGCGGATCTGACTAAAAATTTTATTGACCTGAGGCTCGAATCCAAAGTCAAACATTCGGTCAGCCTCGTCCAACACAACATATGTCACCCGGTGGAGATTGCAGATCTTACCGTTGTTAGCAGCCAACAAATCAATTAGTCTACCTGGAGTAGCCACCACAATCTGCGAGCCCTTCTTGAGCTCTGCAATCTGAGCTTCTATAGGAGATCCCCCATAGCAGCAGCAAGACGAAATGTCCAATTTTTTAGTGAAATGCAGGAGTTGCTTGTATATCTGCTGAGCAAGCTCTCTTGTTGGCGAAAGCAAAATGGCTATGGGCCCATCTCCTTTCTCAAGCGGAGGTTGGTCCAAGACATGCGTTAGTAATGGGAGTAAGAAAGCCAATGTTTTACCTGAACCCGTTTGGGCAATCCCCAAGAAGTCTCTTCCTGACATTAGAGCAGGGAGGGCTTGTGCCTGTATAGAAGTCGGCCTTTCGAATAGGAGAGTGTCTTTCATGACATCCAAAATAATCGGGGAAAGCGAGAGGTGGGCCCACTTCGAAACTGGTGCAGGTACATTTGAGCCCTTGACTCGTATACCTTCCAAACTTCTGGCTGCAGCTATCTGGTCATGAGATAAGCTGGAGACTTCGTCGAGTTCAGTATAGAAGTTTTTTCTAAACGGAGCATACTCAATTGCTGAGTGGTCCACGTGGCCCAATTCTTTTTCCTGCTGGAGTTTTTCGAGTTTGGCCTGGATGATGGTATCTGAGCCTGCATCAGCTTCCGGGTCCGCCTCAAAATCGGAGTCGTCAGAGTCCGCCATATCAACGTTTGCATTTTGTGCAGGTGGTTCCAGGTCCGTTTTTTCCAATGTACTCATGAAAGCATCCAACTCATCCACTTCTGGCCCCGAGTCCTTTGATTTTTTGGGTGCAACACTGGTGGGAACCTTAAATTTAGGCTGCTGCTGCTCCGAGTCGTCTGCATCAAGATTAAAAACACGTTTCTTGACTACTGGCGCCAACGCCATTTTTTTGCGGGGAATTTTGATCACAGGAACCGATGCTTCAAGTGCTCGCTTCTTCTTCCATGCCTCCAAGCGCTCTTTCTTGCGGATTTTCTCATCCTCTGCCAATTTCGCTTGATTAGCAGCGTCTTCCTCGGCTTGTTTCTTTTTCTTCCATTCCTCCAACCGTTTTTGTCTCTGGAGAATTCTATCACGCTTCACTGCTTCTTGGTCAGTGGAACCCATATCATCAGAAGCCTTTTCTTTTGAGTCAACACATTTTTCAATACTATTTTCCACCTTATCAACACCCTCATCAATACCTTTCTCTAGTTTTCTATTTTCTAAATCATCACTTTTCCCAGACTCATTAAGATCTGGACCTTTTTGGTTTTCGGGTGCGGTACTATTATTCAGTTTCTCCAAGCCTGCACCAGCAGTACTATCTGCAGACTGTTTGAGCTTCCACTTGGCAAGCCGTTCCTGTCTTTTTAAGAGCCGCTCCTTGGCGACTTCTGCGTCCGACATGTTAGTTGATGCACTTATTGGCGTGTCTATGATACAAACGTGACTGCCTGGTATGGCTGAAGAGAGATGTATAAAGCGCGCTGCTCATTACGTCTCATACTCTCAGGCCTCATACTCTCAGGCCTCATACTCTCAGGCCTCACTACTAAACACCTCACATACTAAACACCTCACATACTAGACAATATTGGACGGTCACCAGAAAACACCAAATAACACTAGACACGCGTTGGACATTTTTCCGAATCGAGAATACTAAACTAGGTATTGGACAATTATTATATTTAGAAGTGTTGTAGTGTTTCAATACGGTATCTTAATTGTGGTGTACGGATGTGGCCGCCCCCCAGCCCTGGTTCCTCAGCAATTGATCCCCACCCTCACTATACCATAATCACATACTCCATTTACAGTAGAGAGAACTCCTGTGAATACCTGTGAATACCCGTCAATACCTAAGATAAACCCATACACCTCCAAGATGTCTTCTATCGTTTATCAATTGGGCCACGAACCCATTAAGGACCATTGCTTCTCGCCCAACTTCGACCTCTTGGCCGTCACCAAGGACAATACCATTGAGTTGTACCATACATCAGCCAATGCCACTACCAAGCCTCAATTATTTACTGTTTTGAAAGGTCACGATAAAACAGTCACCTCTGTGGATATTTCGCCAGACGGATCCAAGATTTTAACCTGTTCCCAGGATCGAAATGCCTTGGTATGGGAATACGATGCTGCTTCAGGCGAATTCAAGCCCACATTGGTGCTTTTGAGAATCAACAGAGCCGCTACAGTATGCAAATGGTCGCCTAATGGTGATAAGTTTGCTGTGGGCTCTGCAGACCGTATCATTGCCGTGTGTTACTATGAGGAAGAAAACAATTGGTGGGTGTCCAAGCACTTGAAGAAGCCATTAAAGTCCACCATCACCACATTATCGTGGCACCCCAACAATGTGCTCTTGGCATCGGGTTCCACCGATGGCCACGTGCGTGTTTTCTCTGCTTTTGTCAAGGGATTGGACGAGAAACCCGAGCCCTCGGTGTGGGGTACCAAGTTGCCCTTCCAAACCTTGGTGGGTGACTACACAAACTCCACCGGGTCGTGGATCCACGGAGTGTCTTTTAATGAGGACGGCAAGGGAGACTCTTTGGCCTATGTGAGCCATGATGGTACTGTATCGGTGGTGTATCCTTCAGGAGAGGGCCAACCACCAACATCGTTTGTGACGATCAAGACCGATGCATTGCCCTTCAAGTCTCTCTTATACTTGGGTGACTCCATCATTGCTGGAGGCCACAACTGCAACTTGGTTGTGTTCCAGGGAGACCAGTCTGGGTGGAAGGAGGCCTACGAGGTGGAGAAACAAAAAGACTTGATCCACGATGTTCCAGTCGAGGAGGATGAGGATGCCGAGATCTCCAGCCACCAGGCACTCAATATGTTCAAGCAAATGGACTTGAAAGGCCGCGTGAACAAGCCACACCAGAAAGGTGCAGGTAAGGCGTTGAGCACCACGCACCAGAACACCATCAATAGCATGCGGTGGTATGACGGAGGCAAGGTGTCTACTTCGGGAATCGACGGCAAGATCGTGATCTTTTCCATCTAATCAGAGATGATGGTAGAGTAAAAACAAATAGAAGTATAAGTATAATTATAAGTATAAGTATACTAAGATGGGGAGGTACAGTGTGTAGAAATGAGGTGAAGAGTAGACATACCGTAAGTAGAATTACGGTATGAGGTAAAATGTAACATGTATGGTAAGAAGTGAAACAAGTTAGGAAAACAAGAACAAGAACAAGAACAAGATATAGTGACGTGGAGGATGACTTGGTCATTGCAACAAAACGTCAGAAAATGTTGTAAAGCTTTGGTAAGGGTTATCTTCATGAATAGTGGTTCAGAAGCAGAACTGAAATAAGGTTTTTCATCATAGAATTGTTGCAATGGTACCGTTAGTCATATGGTGACGAAGGTCTCGCCCAAGGCCACCGTCTCCACAAGAGAAACTGTATCATGATCTTGGATCTGTTGGTTAGTTATTGTTTTTGGTATCTTAGGCAAGGTCAGATGGTGATGCATGTTTGTTCCTGGATCACGAGTCTCCGGACATATGTTGTGTAAACAATCATCAGTAGAGCCTGCAACTCACATACCAAAAGGAAAGGGGAAGGGAGGGGAGGGTAAGAAAAGAAAGGAGAAAGAAAAGAAAATGAAAAAGGAAAATGAAGGAGTGGAAAAAGAAAGGAATGGAAGGTGTGGAATGTGTAGAAAGAATGGTGTAGAAAGAAAGGTGTAGAAAGAAAGGTGTAGAAAGAAAGGTGTAGTGAGGAGTGAGAAATCAGAAGAGAGAGAAAAAAGATTGATGTTTGAAATGATAGCTCACACCAGCACATAAGAGTGCGTGCCGGGTAATGCTCGCCCAGGGCATTGGTGTGTGTGCGTGTGTGTGTGTGGGACCCACTGAGATGGGGAAAAGTTGGCCGAACGCGGCTGGATACACGGCTAAGGTTTCCTCTCCCTCCAGAAACCAGAAAGCCTAAAATGGGTCCTTGGCAATACTGATCATTTATAGTTAATTTATGACAATGACGTCACCTTAAAAGTATAAGCTATGACCTAATTTCTATTAGACTTCTAGAATGTCACTATAATTGTTTCACCTTAGTTAATGTAGTGTAAATATGGCCAAAAAAAAAAAAAAAAATTAAATAAATAAATGTTTCTTGTGTGTAGTATAGTAGTCTATGGCACTGGTGTTGGCGTATGCTGTTGTTTTCTTCCACAGGATTGTTGAGATGCGAGGTGCATCAAAGTCCCAAATTCTGGCTTCCACATGGTCAACTATCGCTGGTCGTATTACTTCGGCCAAGTGAGGCTTTGTCTGGACTGGGAGACCTTTCTCCAGCCTCGTGACGCACCGTGGGCGCACCCCATCTTTTTCGCAGTCGGGCTTGAACTCCGAAAACACTTCTTGCAAATATCTTCACTACCACCAACCAACGAACCAACCAACGAACTAACTTCCCAACCAAAACTTTTCTGATCGAACCTGGTCCCCAAACCTCTTGATTTTGTTTCTGTGAAGATATTAAAGCCTAATCATAGAAGACTTAATCGTTAGAATCTTTCAATTCCAAACCACCTACCATCACTTAATCTAAACGTTAGTTTATTCAATCACCTCGTCTAATTAAATCATATATAAATCACCAGACAATCAACTCAATTACCAGAACAACAACTCAATCACCAGAAAAAAAAGCTATTGAGTCAATCACCAGAAACATAACTCAATTGCAAGACCTACAAAGTCAGTCCTTGAGCCATTTTTATTCCCCTTACTTCTTTAGTTATCCCGTTAGTCAACCATGTGTGAAAGAAGAAGCAAGTCTATCCAGCCAATGTTTAGACGCCATGAGCATGAACCAGATCAGGAACGCTCCATTGGCTTGGAAGAGCCGCCAGTCCCTTCGGAACGAGAGCCGTTACTTCAACCACAAGCGTCTTCTTCCCATGAAGCCGCCAAAGGCACTGTGCGCCGGTCTTCGTTCTCTGCTGCTGATCTTAAGAATCGGTATCCGACTCCACCGGCACCACAACCTCAGAACCAGCCTTGGTTGCACCGGCTTTTTGCTTCGCAGTATACAGTGCTGAACCCTGCTAACCACGTACCCTCAAACTCCTCCACTCATCAGGACACCAGTTTGAACTACGAGTCGTATGGCAGGGACCTAGAGGATTATTACCGTCGCAAATTGACCACGGTGGTGCGTCCAGAGAAGTTGATTGGTCACTTCGACCACTTGACCGTATGGAAGGACTGCTTTGCTGAGGACGTGGCCCAATACAAGAACAAGTCCGTGCGCAAGTTCTACAGTGACCAAAACGAGCTTATACGGAGATTCATTGAAATCGACCATTTTTTGGATAATGGAAAAATTCACTTGAATATGTTGTCCACCTATACCAACACTAAGAACGTGGACGAGTCCGCGGATGAATTGGTGGAGCCTACAGTACTCCGCAAAACCGTGTCCAAGTCCCGCTTCAACGACTCACCGGGAAACATCAGAGAAGGAGGCCAATTCTTGGGGTTTGACGAGGAGAGACTGTCGCACCAAGTATTCTTGGCCATCATGTTGAATTTCTTCATCAACTTTGCACTTCTATTGGGGAAATTCATCATCTCATACCTTACCAACTCTCTTTCTGTGGTGGCTTCGTTGGTGGACTCTGTTCTTGATTTCCTTTCCACATTCATCATCTACATGGCCAACCGACTCTCTAATACCAAGAACTGGCAGACTCAGATCTCATACCCCATTGGACGCACCAAACTCGAGCCTTTGGGGATCTTGATCTTCTCCATTTTCATCATTATCTCCTTTTTCCAGGTGGGGCTTGAGGCTTTTAAAAGACTCCTCTTGGTATCTTCTGAAGACAAAGTGGCCGTGGCCATTGGCGTGGATGCAGTGCTGATCATGTTGGTGACCATCTTTGCCAAAATAGCGTGTTGGTGGTGGTGCTCCAGGAGCCCTTCTAGCTCTGTGCAAGCTTTGGCCCAGGATGCTGTGACTGATATCATCTTCAATAGCATTTCGCTTGTGATGCCTGCTACTGGCTATACCCTTAATATCTGGTGGCTAGACCCCACGGGTGCATTGCTCTTGTCCGTGTACGTGATCTTCTCCTGGAGTATTACTGCTTTTGAACACATCGACAACTTGACTGGGGCCGTGGCCGATCCGGATGACTACAAGGTGGTGCTCTACTTGGCATACCGGTTTGCCGAGAGCATCAAGAAAATCACGGCCCTTAAAGTTTATCATGTGGGCGACAATTTGAATGTGGAAATCGACCTTGTTTTTGATACGGACAAATTTGACTTGAGCTTTAAGGATGCTCATGATATTGCTGAGGCTTTGCAGTATGCACTTGAGACCTTGCCTATAGTGGAGAGGGCATTCGTTCATATTGACTATATGGAGGGCAATTTCAAGGGTCACCTCACATGATCCATATCAAGTCAAGTCAAGTCAAGTCAAGTCAAGTCAAGTCAAGTCAAGTCAAGTCAAGTCAAGGCTAAGGCTAAGGCTACCTCATCGAAGCTCTTTTTCAAAGTCACCATTTTTTTTATGCAACCTCACTGAAGCATTTTAGGTAACATCACATGACTGCATTCTTGAAAGTCAAATAGGTTCACTTTTTGGAAGGAAAGAGCTCCCGTGTGCATTGAATAATGCCCTCCTTATACTTTGAAAGAATATCGTGAGGATTGTTTAGGGTAATGCGGTCGTACTTCTGCACAATCTCCGCGACGCCGTCCAAAGCACTCTTCCATTTCTTGTTGGGCTTGGCCAACCTTTGCTTTTGCAAGTGTAAACTGACCAATAGACAGTTTGACCCGTAAAAGAAGAAGAAGTGCACCTGGTCCGATAAGTAACCGAAATATGAGTCGTCCGTGACCCTCTGTGCGAACTGTACCAACTTTAACGAGTGGCTAAAGATAAGACCTAGTATTTCGTCGTCTGCCAGACTGATGACTGCTCTTAAATTATTCATGAGTCCCATTTTATTGACCGATTTGCAATTGAGGTACGTGACAATCACTTGCAAATTGCAGAAATGGTAGCACAACTCCACAAACTGCAATGTGGGCTGCTCAAATAAGTACAGCCATTGTTCGTGCCAGGTTCTGATCTCGTGACCCACGGCCTCATAATTGAAGTCTAACTGGTCCTCAGAGTCCAGGTTCACCTGGATGAAGTTGTAGGTGATCAAAAGAATCTCAATTTCACTCACCATTCGCCCGTCAAAGTTGGTAGCACTGGGTAAACTCAATGCGGAAGTACAATAGTTTAGGCGGATCTCGTCCACCATACACATGCGACCACTGACCACACAACCCACCAAATGCACTAACACCAAGTGATTGTAGATGCGAAAAATCGTGAGTGTTTGGTCCGAGTCAATATCTTCGGAGCCTATTTCCGTGAGAAACGACTTTAAATTCGAATCCGAGCTGGGGCTATTCCTCAAAAGCCTGCCGAAAACAGACTTGGATATCATGGTGGAAAGACCTAAACTGGAGAGGTACCATGCATCGAAGTTCACATGACTCTGTTTCGTGCCCTCTGTAAGATTCTCATTGGCACTGACTGCAATGGACGATAGTGACGTCAGATAAATGGCCAATACCACTATGGCTTGGAGATACTCAATATCCCCCATTTGTTCGCCTTGAATCGACGCATATCGTAGTACACATGCGTTCAAGTCATTGGTGAGATGCTTGAACATGGCTTGGAACCTGGTACTGTTCTGGATCTTATTTGTATTGAGCAGGAACCGCAACGAGAGGCAACAACATGTGGTGAGGAGGAGAGAAGACAGTTTCCGGACCCGCTCCACCAAATCACTAGAGGTTATCTGAATGGGAAACAGCACCCACCGGCCATAGTTGCTGCGGAAATCATCCATGAGAGCAACAGCATCTGCTCTAGATATTATTTTCTTGGAAATGACATCTTCAAAGGATGCTGGTTCGGGGTCTGTCAGGAACAAATTGACAAGTTGCAGAGGAGCATTTTGCATTGAGTTTGAAATGAGAAAAAGCGGGGATGTTTGGAAAGATCTGGCCGGTGAGACGAGTACAGTTGCATCGTCTTTTCCAACACCTTCATTTGAAGGTTCAAGGTCATAAGTACCATGAACAGGAGATTTCAGGGAATTGGTGGGGTATGCAGAAAGTGAATTGCTCAAGTCCTGGCGGGTTTGCTTCATTGTTTGTGCTGCATCTAGGAGAAGCTTCACATTATCCACTGGAGGTTCATTCCTCTTATCAGTGGCCATCCGTAGAAGCTCAGAAACACCTTCAAAGATCAAATCAAGTTTCTGCAACATGCTGGGAGCCTGCACAGCATCTGGAGACGGAATCAAGCCCAACGGAAATGACGAGTGTTCAAGCACATGACCAACCAAGTGTTCTGGTATACCACCCACAATCTTGACATTGGGATTATCTGTTCTATATTCGGTTTCAAGCGAACAAGGAATCTTGGCCAGAATACACGATACACACAGGATCGACACTGAGGAAGGTTTAAAGCACTTTCGTTTCCGCTTTTTGCAGTAGTCACAGGCTTTGAGAGCCCGGTGCTTCCTGGGGACTGGACGAAGGCCATTTGAAGGTCGATGAATAGACAGGCTCACGTGATCTGCATTCAGGTACATTGTCCCATCAAGATTTTTAGCCGTTTCAGCTTTATGATATTTATCCATGGTCTTTAGGGGCTTTTCCGAGATGTGAAGAATGGAGTGTGATGCGATAAGGACACCTGCAGGAATGCATATCGGGCAAACGCAGGTTAAGTGTAATCGTACCAAAACCATGGAATCTTCAAGTATGAGTATCGTCAAAAACTTTGTAGAGAATAAGACTTCCACCTTCGGACATCTTTAAGTCCACAGAGGTAAGGCGTGCGCCATGGTTCAAGTCCAAATGGCTCGCATCCACCGTTCCTTTATATAGCACCACCCCGGAGTAGTTCCTGCTACTGATGTTCAATTGTCCCCGGAACATGAGTTTAAAATCCTGCTGTTTGCATACATGAGGCTGAGTCTCCTTGTGGATTTCATGAACACGGCCACTTCCATAGTCATGTGTTTCTGCTGCTGGTGAAACAAAACTGCCAAGACGCCAGAGTGTGCCCTGTACACAATCCGTCACGTCCCAGCTAAGCAGTTTAACACTCCAACTAAAAGAAACACCTAACTTTCCATCAGTCTTGGTAATTGTAGCCTTGAGGCCATGAATTGTGGGGTATTGAGGCTCAATCCATACCTCAAAGTCGTCTTTCGCTGTAGGTGTCAATTTAAGCGGAATACCAAAGGTTTCACGCACCATAGACAGCCGGAATAGACAATCTAGAACACTCAGAGGAATACTATCTTGGACAGTTTGTAAGTCCAAGGCTTGAAGGGATTCGGAATCCAAAGCTGCGCTGTATGCAGGATACAGAAATTTTCTTTGATTGGGCCAGTTCACGCCTAGCCACAAAGGTAGGTAGACGTTTTTCTTGCAATCGTGGTCACTATAGTACACTTTGGCGACCTCGATTGCCAAAAAAAGCAGCATTGCCAGTGTAGTAGAGATGACCACAGTAGTCACAAAGCCACGCCACCAGCTACCGTTCATCTTCAGATGGCGAGTGACTAAACCAGGGTCATTCTGGATGTGTTGGATGATACGAGGTCTGGAATCCGGGTGGTAGGATCTTGGAGAGGTCAGGAGTCCAGACCGAAGTATTAGAATAGGAGGTTTTGCAGGCCACAGAGCTGGAGTCGAGTTTCTAAGCACAAGGCGAGAAGATCTAGGAAACATTATTATTTTTTAGTTCCTGAAAAAAAAAAAAAAAAGAACAAAACGGATCTTTTGGTGTTCAGATTGTGGGGTATGCCACAGGGGTGGAGTGTATAGTGCGATGAGTCAGGACAACGGCAACCTAGAGACAGTAATGGAGAAGAACACTGGGTTCTGGAGTGAAGGAATCTTGATTCAAGAATCTTGATTAGGTTCAATGTCTTGGATTCACACGTAGGAAAGATGGGGCCTGTCGATGAAGGGTCTGTGTGGATAAATGGTGGATGTGAATGAATGTTGGATGGTGATAAGAGTACATACAATCGACTGCGCGGGCCAAGGTATGGAGATTACATGAACACAGCACAACCATCCAACCATCCAACCACCCAACTTCCCTTTACTATATAATAAATAATGAATGATAAAAAATCACTTGATTTCGTATGACTGTTAAAATTGATCAAAATTTTATTTTATTTTAGTTGGAGATTGGTCGGTAGTAGGTATGTTCTAATGTCAGTAGTATCAGCACACACTCACATAGCTACACAGCAACACATGCACTCAACAGATTTTTCAAATAAGCGCATTAAGCACTTTGATATGTACTGGTAATTGAGTGGAAGTGGTTGAGTAATAGTAATTGAGTAGTAGTAATAGTAGTAATAGTAGTAATAGTAATTGAGTAGTAGTAGTAGTAGTAGTAGTAGTATCATAGTCAATTTATGGATCAATATATTATTCGAGTAAAATTTAGAGAAAAAATAAAATTTAAAGAAAATTTAAATGAATGGCGTGAGGTATTATGATCTATCTCATGGTCAGAGATCAATAGGTAAAATATATGCGCACCTCTTAATTCACCATACTACTGTAGCCCACAGCTTAACAAATACCAATACAACCACTACCAATAAGAACATTAATTACTAGATTACCAATAAAATATTGTTAATGAACATAATGTTGATCAAAAAAAAAAATCTTAATACTTATTTATTAACTTTACTTTTGTAATGCTGTTCTAGTCATAAGATGTATTGGTTAATATGTATGGTAATTATTATGTTATGCGTAATTGAGTGTTGATCTCACTTGATCTCACTTAATCTCAGTGTTTATTTCAGTGTTAATTTCAGTGTTAATTTCAGTGTTGATTTCAGTGAATCGCAGTAAATCGCAGTAATTGTCAATGTGAAGTCTCAGTCAATCGCAATCTTAAATCGCAGTGTCTGTTGAGTAGGGACTAGTGACTAGTGACCAGTGACTAGTGACCAGTGACTAGTGACCAGTGAATAGTGACTAGTGACTAGTGGGTAGTTATGTGGAGTGTCTGATAATGTCTGTTGAGTGTGTTGACCAATAGTGACTAGTGACTAGTGACTGGTACAGTGTTGGATTAGACAAGGTAGTGTCATTTGATTGATTGAGTGTCTGTTGAGTGACTAGGTCTGTAGTACTGTAACACCAAATATCTGAGTATCTGAGTATCTGAGTGTTTGAGTGTTTGAGTGTTTGAGTGTTTGAGTGTTTGAGTGTTTGAGTGTTTGAGTGTTTGAGTGTTTGAGTGTTTGAGTGTTTAAAGTTCAAGTGATCATTCATCCTCCAAGTCGGCCCAGCTGGTGCTTTTATCGTTCATCTTCTCAAACAACGACTGCACCTCTGCCTTGAGCTTGGCATCCTTTTCCATCTGCTCTCGGGATAATTCCTCTTGCTTGGCTCTTTCTTCGTTGAGCTTCTTCTGCTTGGGTGTAGTGTACTTGGCCATAGTGCTTTCGGCCCGTTGCTTGGGACGGTTGACAGTCTCAGTTCTGGCCCTATTGTGGGGTACTGGGGCCTCTTTATGCCCAATTCCCAAGCGGGCTGCAAGAACGTTTCCAGCGTTGGTCATTGGCGCCCGCTCATCTTCCTCGTCCGAAAATTCTCGCAGGAGTTTCCGTGCGTTCTGTCTTAGTGAAGTTGTTTTTGGAGACATGTGTTTTGGAGGGTGGACTTTTGAAGGGATTTGGTTTAAAGGGATTTGTTTTGAGGAAATTTGTTTTGGAGAAATTTGTTTTGGAGGCTCTTTGGAAACATGCTTTTGAATATGCTTCGAGTCTTGAGATGAAAGCGATGAAGAGTTCTGGAAAGAGTTCTGAGGAGAATGGGGGATTTGTTTTGGTCTAGGGCCCGAGGTGGATTTATGCTTGCCTAAGTCGACTTTATTTAAGGAATCGGCAAGATCCCCCAGGGTTGGCGCATGTTGTTTGGGCGAATGATTTTTGAAATGTCTATCGGATTTAACAGGAGACCCTGGTTTTGCTGGATATGTGGACATTGTATTGAGAGGATGTTCATCTGGGGCATTGGCCCATTTGGAGCGTAGAAGCCCATTGGAAGCCGGGGCTTTTTGGGGTTGCTTCTCGGAAGACATTTGTGGTGTTTTGACAGAGGCCACGGGCTCCAGTATGGGTTCAGTAGTGGCCCATTTCGAGGCAAGAAGTCCGGACATGGCAAGGAATGATGGTACTAGAGACGAAAGCTGGAGTGCGTGGAGATGACGTTTGCTGGTGCACCTGCACGTAGCATGGGGTTGACGTCAGAACCACAACAAATAATCTCCACGATTAGAAATTGCGGTTTTGGGGTTTGGGTGTTGTAGTCTTCTTTTATCAAGTTTTTGGATTTCAAACCTTCATAGTGGGTAACCATGTAATGTTAGAAACAAGCTGTAGAAGTAAGTAGTAGCACGCAGTAGACACTAGTAATCGGTAGTATTGAGACTGGTATAAATCAAGGAGTGGAACTAGTAAACAGTCATAGAACTAGTAGGTGAATTATTCGGCAGAAGTAGAACTAGTAGAAATTACTAAAATAGGTTTTCGTTAGTGGTAAATCTGGATGGATAGAATGGAACGGTATGGACAATGTATTGTATAGTCAGATTCATGGATATGTCTAGTGGGTTCCATGCAGTAGGTGAACCTAAAGTCCAAGACAACCAATCACACTCGTAGAAAGATAGTATAGCATTGGGATGCAAGACAGGTTGTAATGGGATGTAAGACAGGATGCATTGTTCAGGACCAAGACTATGAAAGAAAGAAAGAAAAAAAAAAAAAAAAACCGAGAGGTAAACTCTAAAGTGTCAGGTGTTTCAGGATAGGTCTCGCAGAGCATGCGCTTAGCCCACCCACGCACCGCACGGTTCCAAGCAGTCCGACAACGAGAGTCTGCCGTGTTTTCCCCACGCACCTCCACGCCTATGCAGCAAACCATGAACAACAGACAAAAGAGTATAGGAATGTAGATAGAGATTTAGATAGAGATTTAGATGGAGGTTTAGATGGAGGTTTTTGATAAATAGTAGAATCGATAGAGTACATTAGATAGAGTAGAATAGAGAGTAGAATAGAGAGTAGAATAGAGAGTAGCATAGAGAGTAGAATAGAGAATAGCATAGGAGTAGGTTATAGAAATAATTGGGTTTAATACTTGGGCCGGACGGTTTACCGTGTTTCTCATTTTAGGCGTGGCTATTACTAAGAGCAGAGTGAACTAGACTCATGAGCATAAACTTAGTAATTCTTAGTCATACACTACCACCCCCCAAAAAAAAATTTACCAAGCAACCAAGAATACCAAAAATAATTTTACTAAGATATACAAGACTATCACATAGTCATGTCAGTAAAGCAATTGTTTATTAAAACCTATCTTCATGTGTGGTTTCATAAGTAGTTGTTCTTCTGCAGACTTATTGTGCTAAGCGCAACACTGGTACCCTAAAAAAAAGGCTAGGCCACACTGAAACATTATCCACCTGAGATATTCATTCAGGTATATTCACTCACATGCACCAGACATTCACCAGAGATTCACCAGATATACACCATAAATATTTACTTGGATAAAAAAAAGTACCGATTCATATTTGCTGAAGTATGTTCACTGAAACGTAGTCACTGAAACGTAGTCACTGAACGTATTTAAACTGATTTACGAGTACTTGTGTAATCACAATTCTGAACCCAATTCTTAAAACAGAAACGAAAAAAAAGAAAAAAAAAAATACACTAGATATGGCTCTATGTAAAATGCTAAGAGGTGGTGGGTGGGAGTGGTGGCCCTGGAATTATTCCGTGAAAGGCCCCAGTGGCAACTAATGGAGGTGCGCATCCGGCAGATGGCCAGGTGTGCCGGACCAACCCCAGCCATAAGTAGCGCGGGCTTGCCGGTCCGTTTGCTCTTTACCCTGGATTCACACTATCCTCAATTGCCAATGTCCAAATTCTCCTCATTCAATTTGTCCTCCGATTTGCCTGCATGGAAGAAGCTCGAGGCCTCTTACGAGAAGGTCGGCACCTCCTTGAAGGTCAAGGACGAGTTTGCTGCTGATAGCCAACGTTTCGACAAGTTCTCGCTGACCTTCACCAACTATGACGGCTCCAAGATCTTCTTTGACTTTTCCAAGAACATTATCAATGACGATATCAAGAACCAATTGCTCGAATTGGCCTCCGAGGCCGGCGTCGAGAAGTTGAGAGATGCCATGTTCAATGGTGACAAAATCAACGAGACTGAAGACAGAGCAGTGTACCACGTGGCCTTGAGAAACCGCTCCATGAAGCCCATGAAGGTCGACGGAAAGGACACCGCTGGTGAGGTGGATGAAGTGCTTAAGCACATGAAGGAGTTCTCCGATGCCATTAGATCCGGAGAATGGACCGGTTACACCGGCAAGAGAATCACCGATGTGGTGAACATCGGAATTGGTGGTTCCGACTTGGGTCCTGTTATGGTCACCGAAGCCTTGAAGGCTTACTCGCAACCTGGCCTCAATGCCCACTTTGTCTCCAACATTGATGGTACTCACTTGGCCGAGGTTTTGAAGGGCTTGGACCAAGAGTCCACCTTGTTCTTGATTGCCTCCAAGACTTTCACCACGGCTGAGACTACCACCAATGCCAACTCCGCCAAGGCTTGGTTCTTGGAGAAGGCCCAAGACCAGGCCCACATTGCCAAGCACTTCGCTGCATTGTCCACCAACGCTGAAGAAGTGTCCAAGTTTGGTATTGACACTAAGAACATGTTTGGTTTTGAGTCCTGGGTCGGAGGCCGTTACTCCGTCTGGTCTGCCATTGGCTTGTCTGTTGCCATCTACATTGGCTACGAGAACTTTGAGGCCTTCTTGAAGGGTGCCGAGGCTTTCGACGAACACTTCACGAGCACTCCTTTGGAGAAGAACATTGCCGTCACCGGTGGTTTGTTGTCTGTTTGGTACAACAACTTCTTTGGCGCCCAGACCCACTTGGTTGCTCCTTTCGACCAATACATGCACAGATTCCCTGCTTACTTGCAGCAATTGTCCATGGAGTCCAACGGTAAGTCCGTGACCAGAGGCAACTCATTCACCAACTACCAAACAGGAACCATTTTGTTCGGTGAGCCAGCCACCAATGCTCAACACTCGTTCTTCCAATTGGTCCACCAAGGTACCAAGTTGATTCCCGCAGACTTTATTCTTGCTGCTCAATCGCACAACCCTATCGAGAACAACTTGCACCAAAAGATGTTGGCTTCTAACTTCTTTGCTCAAGCTGAAGCCTTGATGGTGGGTAAGGATGAGGAGCAAGTGCAAAAGGAAGGTGCCACTGGTGGCCTTGTTCCTCACAAGGTGTTCTCTGGTAACAGACCCACCACTTCTATCTTGGCCCAGAAGATTACGCCAGCTACTTTGGGAGCTTTGATTGCTTACTACGAGCACGTGACCTTCGTGGAGGGAGCTATCTGGAACATCAACTCGTTCGACCAATGGGGTGTTGAGTTGGGTAAGTCTTTGGCCAAGGCCATTGGCCCCGAGTTGGACAGCTCCAAGAAGATCGACAACCACGACCCTTCTACCAACGGTTTGATCAACCAGTTCAAGGAATGGCTCAAGTGACTGCTTGACGCGAAGTTGTGAGTAGCTTCGCAGCCATAGATACCATAATTAGTTAATCACAGACAGATTTAGGATAACCCCAAGAAGAATTAGAAATGAAGAAGATTTGAAACAAGGTAAGAAAGAGTAGAAAAAAAGAAGAAAAAGCAAAAGAAAAAAAAAAGAAGTCATGGTTTAAAGAGTAATTGGTGTGTTAGTAAGAGAGAGTATAATGAGAATCGATGAGCAGCGAGTGCCTGCATACACCCCACAAAGATTCCCAGCGTATCCGATGCTTCTACATAGTAGTCTCCAACAATGACGACAGAAAGCCAGGCAGCAAAAGTGTCGGAGAAAAACGTCACCGAAAAGCACGAGACTCCCGAAGGTGCCGAGGGTTTGGATAATCCCTTGAGAGCCATCATTGTGGTGAACCTGAGTGAGAGTCCAGAAGGTGATTTGGAAGAGAGAATGCTCGATGGCATCCAGAGCTTCGAGGAGGTGGAGCAGTTTTTCGACCAGTTCGACGAGAAAATCGCTTACCCCAATGAAAACGATATCAAGTACGAGGTCGGAAGCGACGGGCTTGTGGTGTTTGTGGTGAGCACATTGAAGTTGAAGGACCAGGTGATTGAATTTTTGGATGCTTTCAGTAAGAATAAGAAAACGGACAAAACAAGTGAAAAGGAGGAACTGAGTGAACAGAAGGAAGAGGCTGAGGAATCAGTGGCTAAAAAGACCAAACACAATTAACGACTCCAAGACCTGATTTGTGAGATTCAGTCTACTGATGGTACTGTACTGATATCACAGCAAGGTTAGAGTAGCTACTCATAAGAACAACAATACGATCCAAAATTATACGAAATCATTAATGAGCTGTAGAATGTATACGTTGGTAGTGTTTGTACTTGTCAAAGGAAATAGTGGAGTAAATGGTATTCAATGAGACAGTGCCAGCTCAGTGACAGTGACAGTGACAGTGAGCATTAAGTGATAGGCCAGTGACACTGATAGTGGACTTTCTGTTTTATGACATTCAGAATTCATAGTTCAGGAATTATAAATGAAAGAGTGAAGCTCAAATTCCATATATATATATATTTATATGTAATGACTTAGTGTTGGGTCAATTAGGTGAGTAAACCAGTGTGGTATACCCCATTCAGCTTGAGACAGTTAAGTCTACAGCATACATATCTCCCCTTTTTCACTCATAAAGTAAAGTGCCGTTTTGAAAAGACTCGATTGATACATATTCTTAAAAAAAAATATTTCAAAAGGCACATGTGTAATGTTTATCATTATTGTCCCGATAAGGATGAATCTTTAGAAGTTGGAAACTAGAGACAAACACGTAGATCAAGAAATTTAAGCTGTCCAAAAAAAAAGGTTATAAATTTGATAGTTTGGAAATAAATACATTCATCAATCAAAGAAAAGGCAATCGTCAGGCAGTACTACTACGAGACTAATACAAGCCAGTAAGACAGCAAGACAAGACAGCAAGATTCTGAGACAAAACAGTAAACAGTCCATCAGAATATAGAGGAACAGAAAAGTTTCAAAGCAAAAAAAAAGTTTGTAAGGTTTTGCAAGGTTCAAAAAATTTCGTATGTTACATATGGTAGAGTACGATATGGTGAGGTTCAGCAAGCAGTAGTCAGTAGTCAGTAGTCAGTACCCAGTAATTTAAGATTAGTGTATGAAGCAAATTATTAAAATCTAGTACATCGATAATTGAAGTGATTCATAAAAATCCAATCACTCATTAATTATGTATTCCTTCAAAATCTATAAATAGTGCATCACCAAGACAGTAGGATGGTGAGACTGAGATTCGGTATCATACAGTGAGACAGTGATATACAGTGAGACAGACTAGTAACATACACCAAGAAAACCAAATATAAAAGCAAGAAGATCTAGCATTTATCTGCATTCTGTAATTTAAACCATATTAACCCTTCATATGCACAAAAATGGATTTCTACCCTGATATTGGTTTCTTGTTGTGGATCATGGTGATGGTGGTACTACACCCGTGCACCGCACCAGCCTCTCAACACTAGCGTCGCAGGTGCACCTCATACACCCCACCAAACATGGACGACTGGAGAAGAATCGACATCGACGCCTTGGAGCCCGAAAACCATTTATCCAAACAGGACTTGGTGCCGGACATCGAGCCCATTCCCTTGCTGCAGGTTCAGGCCACGACACAGCATGTCAAGCAGGCATTATCTCTGGGCCAATTCGCCAACGCCTTACAAGCTGCTTTGGAAACGCCTCCATACACCAGCGAAGAACAGGCCAAGACTCTTCAGACCGATGCTGTATTCGAGGTGCTTGTTTCCATTAAGAATAACCATAACATCAATGAATTCCCTTCGTTTGTCAAGCAATTGTCGTCCGACCAGCAAGATACTTTGATCAAGTACATCTACAAGATCATGTCGACGAAGAATGGGGCCAAGCATGGGGCATTGATGTTGAGTTGGTTTGAGAAGACCGTCGAGGTCACGGGAATGGGTCCTGTGGTTCGTTTTTTCTCCGATAGAAGAACCGTTTGAATAAGAACCATCAGGAACCAACTATTTGGCTAATTAGAAAGTATGGATCAATAAAATATTAGAATGTGAATATTGTAGAATTCATGGTGATTAAATGTGATTAAATGTGATCATATGAGTTCATGTGTTTAATGACTAAATGAAACTAATTATGGGTGTCATTATTAATTATGATATGGATACATGACTGTTGTTTTATGCAGACTCTCCAATTAGTGTAGAGTGGTGTCTTCTGAGAATGTATGTTGAAAGCTGGTACGCATACTAGACTCCTTTCCGATGCGCTTGCCGACAATGGGATCAAAGCGGCGTGAGATGTTTATATCGTTGGACATCCTCAACGGGCTGGGCGACTTTAAAGGCGTGGGTTTCTTGAAGGCCCCTTCATTTTCGTTGCCGAATTCCTGCGTAAAGTCTATCGTAGGGCTATTGGTCAATGGGTAGTTGATCTTGGTGAAGTCCAATTCAGGGTATTCAAAGCTGGCTGTTCTGTTGATAATTTCGTTCAACTCGGTAATCTTGGCTTCCTGCCTGGTCTCTTTTGCTATGTGCGCTTCAATAAGTTCATGTTGTTGATGAACCTTGTTCTTCTGGGCCACGAGTTCTTGCTGATACTCATCAATATTCTTCTTGTAGACTTCCAAGTCTTGGCGATGCTTCTCTTCCTTTTCTTCGAGTTCTTTGAGTTTGTGTTCCGATTGCTTCTTGAATTCACTCATTTCTTTATCTGCCTTGATCTTGTGTGCCTCTAAGCTGTCGTTGATCTTCTGAAGTCCCCGCAACTCCACAATCAAGGTCTCTTTTTCCTCCAAGATCGACGTGAGCTTGCTCAAGTTTTTCTCTTGGATACTGTTTGTCTGCTGTAGAGCCTCGACTTCGGCTTTCAACGTGGACTGGCTCTCAGCAACTTGCTCAAGTGCTTGTAATTTCTCCATAGTGTCCTTGTAAGAGTGTTCAACCGATTGGTGTTTTTCCTGCAACGAAGTGAGTGCATCGTTGGAATTTTTGAGAAGAGCTTGAGTGGATTCAAGTTGCGATTGTGTAGTTTCGGATTCCACTGACTCTTGGCACTTCTGATCATAGCGCAGTTGTAACTCCTGGATCTTGGCATTTTGATCAGCAACAGTCGATTCAAGTTCAGAGATCGTGTTGCCTTGGCTGATGAACTTCAGCATCATTTGATCGAGATTTTGCCGAGTAAAGGCCAATTCCCGATGAATTTCCTGCACAGTCCCACTCTTAATCTGAGCCAACGATTGCTTCAACCCCAGAATTGTCTGTATAAAAGCGTCTTTTGTATTTTTCAAAACATCAGGATGTACTCCTTTTGCGTGTTTAGAAATGTCGTGATGTACTGTTTCTCTTGAGATAGACCGAGGAGTATAAGGCTTTCCTATTACCTTACCTGCAAGCCTGATTCCAGAGGCTCTGATAGCAGGTCTTCTGGAAGAAATTGTGGGTCTTGCGTATCCAGGTAAAGCTGTCTTCAGCAGACGACGAGGAGCAGTAAATTCAGAAGCAGTAACAGGCTTAGGATTAGACTTTATTAGCGTGTGCTTCTTCATGAATAAGTTTTGAGTATCATTGAATTCGTCCAAAGAAGCAGCGACTGTGGCCGAGTCTGCGTTTTTGTTCAAGTGCAAAACAAAGTGACTTGAAGGCTTGAAGATCAACTTTTCCACCATGGGAAACATGGTGCCTTTGGCAAAAGTATCATAGAATGTTCTGGTGTTGACATCTATGATTGACGTGATCATGCCTTGAGTATACAAGTTGACTATAAGACACGACAGAATACCATAGGATGAATTGGAGTGGCGTTTAGACACCAAGCGAACTATGGCCTCACTCAATTTGACCTTCTTCAATTGGCGTTCTAAAGGAATGGACTGAGCATAGTTCTTCACGTTAGAGATGTGGAGCAAGTCCACGATTCCGTCTCTTTTGACTTCACAAGCACTCACGAAAACAGTGGAGTCGAGCTGGACGTATTGGGCAAAGATCTCCTTCAAACTGGAAAGCTTACCACAAGAACCCGTCAAGACAATGGAAGCAGGTTCTGAGGAGAGGTTTTGCAAGAGCAGATCAGGAAGCGAGTTTTGAAAAACCGCCAGGAACGAATGTTGTTGTTGACCAAGTACAAGAGTATTTTGGGTGGTGGAAAATACCCCGTCTAAGGCCTCATCAGGGCTACTAATAACCTTGAGGATATTCATGGTGTGGAATGTGACTGAATTGGACTAATTTGGCGTGTTTCAACACAGTATCAGAATGGTATGATTTCAGAATGGTTTCAGAACTGTTTTAGAACTGTTTCAAAAAGGAATGGGACGTGTTTTTGGTGGATGTTTTAGTGATCAGGTGTGCTTGTGTATAGTATTTGGTTGGGTGTGTTTGGATATTGAGCGCGTTTCTCTGAGATCACGAGTCAGTGTTTATGAAGTGGCCGGATGCGGCACGTGGTGCGAGATGAACGGTTGCAACTGCTACTTAAACCGAAAATGGAATAGCCGAGATTGCTTGATCTGAACAATACAGAGTCACGTGAGCATTTTTCATTTCTTTGATTTGATTATTATTTGTGTTCACTGGAGAGAGTTAGAGAATCACTTTTTATTAACATGTGATACAGTACTAAGTCAAGTGATACACTAAGTCAAGTGATACACTGAGTCAGGTGATACACTGAGTCAGGTGATAGAGTACTGGGACAGATATAGGCTTAGAACAGCCTTATGGGTATTTGATTGCATCCCCAGAACAATAGTCTCGAAGGTACCGATTTGGCCACATACATTTTTCCCGAAAAAAAAATTCTGATTTGTGGTGACAATTTCCCAACACTTGGATTTGAAACTCAACAATGTTCAGTATCTGAACTCTGACCAACCAAATCAAGGGCAGCTTCTCTCCCATTATCTAACAATAAATGATCATAATTATTAACTAAAAAATGAGCCCATCTCCCCACCCCCCAAAAAAAAGGAACCAAAAATCTCTGCCTTTTTGTTTTAAGAAATTCTGGTAGTCGATATAACTATAGAGCAAGCATTAGTCTGGAGTCGTAGCTTAGTTGCTGGTCACCCAATACATGAGATTTGCCAATATCGCGATAATTGAGTGGTTCACCAGTACCGGGCCACGTTTATGTTGAAGAACTTCCTAGAAGTATCCCCATGGGGTGTATACAAGAACAAAAATTACTAAAACAAAAATACTAAAACAAAAATACTAAAACAAAAATACTAAAACAAAAATACTAAAACAAAAATACTAGAACAGTAAGTGCCCAGAATAGTTTTCTTCCAACTATACTCATAAATGCTTCTTGATGCTTACCATAATAGGAGCACGCACCTTAGACCCTATAATGTGGCATTAACGAAGAGCATTCGAAGTACTTAGTCAGGTGATTACAGATTGCAAAAAAAAAAAACAAGAAAAAAAAAACAAGCAGTGACTTAATGAATTAAAGCCAATTTCAATTATGAAATATAAATTTGGTAATTCAGAAGCAATACATTAATGGTGTAAGTGCTTTGATGGTGTGAGTGTTTTAATGGTGTGAATGCTCTAGACTGGTAGCAAAAGACTGTGAGGGTGGTCTAGTAGAAGAAAGAAGCGTACATCCATATAAATGCATTCACATGAGAAAGTAGAAGTTAGTATCATAATTCTAGAGAGTACGTATGAGCGGGAGATATTTATATATATATATATAGAGAGAGAGAGAGTAAGAATAACAGAGAGTCAGGAGATTTACTGGTGGGTATGAGAGTCTATGTATAGTCAGTGAGTGGGTCAGTGAGGGGTCAGTGAGTGAGACTCTAGTCTATAGGGCTGGGGAAGGCATGGAGTGCATTGAGTGCATTGAGTATGTAGTGTAAAGTATGGAGTATAAAGTATGGAGTGCATAGTATCGGAGAATTCAACTATTAATAATAATTGAGTCAGGTGAGAATTGGAAATTCTTAATAGTGGGGGAACTCTTGATTCGGAATTCCTACGCATTGAATTTTTCAATGCTGTGGGGTGGCACGAGTATTTGCGTTACCCAATTCGGAAGGCTAGCGCGCTACATATTAAACACCCAAACAACATAGACTCCCCCAAAACCTTCACTTCGATAGTTATGGCTCTGGAATTTCGTACATGAGTACATGTAACATGTGGGAATGAAAGGTACCACTTTCCTTTTTTCTATTTCTTTTGTGGTGTGCTGAATGGTGTTTCAGAACAGTAACCACCAGGCGGCCTCTCTGCAGTCACGTTGCAATCGTGCATTTCGCCCCACACCCTTCCACACCCAGCAACTATTTAAACAGGTACATTTCCCCCACCTCTTTTTTTTTTTGTTCCCATCCATTCTATAAAATCCAATACAATGTCTACCATCAAATTGAACTCCGGTCATGAAATGCCCCAGGTCGGGTTCGGCTGCTGGAAAGTCGACAAGGCTACTTGTGCTGACACCATTTACAACGCCATCAAGGTCGGTTACAGATTGTTCGACGGTGCTGAGGATTACGGTAACGAAAAGGAAGTTGGTGAGGGTATCAACAGAGCCATTGACGAGGGATTGGTTGCCCGTGACGAATTGTTTGTGGTCTCCAAGCTTTGGAACAACTTCCACCACCCAGACAATGTGGAGAAGGCTTTGGACAGAACTCTTGCAGACTTGAACCTCGAGTACTTGGACTTGTTCTTGATCCACTTCCCAATTGCCTTTAAGTTTGTGCCTTTCGAAGAGAAATACCCTCCAGGATTCTACTGTGGTGACGGAAACAACTTCCACTATGAGGATGTTCCTTTGATCGACACATGGAGAGCTTTAGAGAAGTTGGTCAAGGCCGGCAAAATCAAGTCCATTGGTATCTCCAACTTCAACGGAGCATTGATCTACGACCTTCTCAGAGGTGCCGAGATTCCTCCTGCTGTTTTGCAGATCGAGCACCACCCATACTTGCAACAACCTAGATTGATCAAGTATGTGCAATCCAAGAACATTGCCATCACCGCATATTCGTCTTTCGGCCCACAATCGTTTGTGGAGTTGGACCACCCCAAGGTCAAGGAGTGCACCACTCTTTTCGAGCACAAGGACATTGTGTCCATTGCTGAAGCACACAAGAGAACTGCTGGCCAAGTGTTGTTGAGATGGGCCACACAAAGAGGCCTTGCTGTGATTCCAAAGTCCAACAAGACCGAGCGTTTGTTGCAAAACTTGAATGTGAATGACTTTGACCTCACTGACGCAGAGTTCCAGGCCATTTCCAAGTTGGACGTTGGCTTGCGTTTCAATAACCCATGGGACTGGGACGAGATTCCAATCTTTGCTTAGAACTACTGAATAGATTTGGACTTGGTCCAGTGAAAATCCAACTAATCATGTAATTGAAATATCATAATTCAAACATCTCATCTCTATATCTCTATTCTACATCCTTTAGTCCTCCTTATCCCAATGGCCTATATCGAGTCCAACACGGCCTTTCTTCCCACATTCAACAACTTCAATCTGCTGACAAAATCATCCCTGTTGATATAAGCACCACAAAGTCTTCTCTTTCCCGTAAACTCTGTTCTCAGGTGAAAGCATCTCCAGTTGTCAAAGATCAAGCACTGGCCCGGCTTCAACTGGTAGAAGATCTCGTTTTCGGGAGAGCTGATAATGGCATACCAGCTCCGAATGGCCTTATAGAACTTGGGCACATCTTCAGGATTGGCCCAGTTGTCCATACACGAGCGATCACTCTGGTTCCACCGCACTTGGATCAAGTCCCCATTCAAGTCAAGCTTGAATACTGGTTGTGCAATATCTGGCTGGATACACACCTTTTCTTCTCCAGCAGAATGAGCTGGCACCGGGATTTTAGTTAAGAGCTCAAAACTCTCAGGGTCCGTCTTGCGCAAGATCTCTGCACACTGGAACGCATCCACCAACGACGTGGTTCCTCCCTCTCCATCATGGTACAACAAATGGAACAATTGCAAACCTGGAGTATCGGACCAGTATGTTCCATCAGTATGGGAAGAAATATCGAAATTGGTGTAGGCCGTATCCTTCTTGCCCAAATCAGAGGTGAAGTCCCAGAACCCACCATAGTGCGTGGGCCGAATGTACATGAGCTTCTCACAAAGCTTCTCAGTATCTTCTGGGGTCACTGGCACATTGTCAATGAGCGTAAATCCATATTGCCATATTTTCAAGCACCAATCCTTGATGGCTTCTTCGTTGTCTGTTTCATCAGAAGAGGCCATGATCTGGTTGAAGTCTACTGTAGGCATGTTGTCCTTGATATCGGCCGTTTTCCAGAACTTTTTGGCCAAGATCTCTTTTTCGCCCTTCACTTTATCTTTTGTAGAAACAAGAGATGGGTTGTAGGCATGGAGCCGTAACCAGGCGAAATCATACTTGGACTCATGGTCGTCCTGGCTCCACACAATGGTAATGCCTGATTCGCTGGTGTCACACTGCACCGCGAAAATTTCGGGGTCGATGGTGGCCGAGTTGAGCAACCGCTGCTTGGTAGTGTCAAAAAAGCACTTTTCACAGTGACAATTGTCTCTCAACCATATGTAGTGGAACGACGATTGGACTCCATCGAAGTCCACTGTCAAGCTGTCTGGGTTAGGTCTTACCTGCATTGAAAAGAGTGGTGATGATAAATAACAAAGAGGAATTTAAAGTGGGCGAAATTCGGAATTCGAAGTGTGAATTCGAAGTGGGGTTTCAAAGTGAGATTTGAAAAGTGGGGATTTGAGAAATGGGGGATTAGCAGGTTGTTGGAAACCTGGGGAAATGCGACTTCTTATATGTTGCGCCCTTCGCCTTGGCTTACTGTACGAGGCTGTGAAAGACAGTGTATGGTGAGAAGAAGCGAAAGGCAGCGCACGTGTGCAGGTCTGGGGTACCCAATCCCCCCCCTCCGATAACACCATGACATGCCGTTATGTGCAGTAAGAATGTTGAATTCTCCAAACTAACAATTCCCAATTTACCAAAAATATGATACTATATTTTTTTTACCTTCTTCTGTTTTTTTTGTTTTTAAAAAAAATGATCCCAAAAAATGATAAGCTTGAAGGGGAACTCGTGGCATATGATCGTCGTGGCCTGCATACACGCACGCTGCGATCGGCCCCTACACTCCCCCCACCTCCTCATGGCTTATCTACTACCAGCAACTACTACAACCTACTTTACATTGAGAGGTTGTTACGGTAAACGACCTGAAAAAAAAAAACTTATTCTGTACAGTGGCCATGGCGGATCTTCTACTGTGCAAGTCCAATGCTTCACATTCCGCTTTGACCGATGCCCTTACATGCCATGATAAGAACGGTGTTACTGCCATCTGTCGACTGCCAGATAGCATGATTACAGATGTAGAGCGGAAGAAAATGTGGTGTTATTTTTTAGGTCATCATAAGGGTGCGGAAAAAACCGACTCTCACGGTGAGGTTGCGGACTTCAATGAGTCTTCATATCCGAATGGGTCAGAAGGCCATGAGTCTGACTTACCTGGGGACTCTGAATCCAGGAACTCTAAATCCAGAGAGTCTCAATCCAGGGAGTCTGAATACAGAAACTCCAAATCTAGGGACTCTCCCAAGGGTTCCGAATCCAGAGAATCTAAATCTGGAATTCTTGAATCAGAAGGCTGTGAACCAGAAGCCTATGAACCAGAAGCCTATGAACATGGAGATTCTAAACCAGATAGTGAACCAAATAAGGAATCTCTAGAATTTTTATCTCGGGAGAGTGAACGTTGGGAAACTCCAGATTGTGGGGAATCATATGAAAACCTTTCACTTCGGATAGAAAATTCTCAGAAACCCAAAGAAAAACGACTTGATCTGGACCCCAAGAAGAAATTGGCAGCGGACGAAGATCTAGATTTCTTGGTGCTTGATGATTTGAACCCCCATCCTGATGAACCCCAAGTCATGCTCGATGTAAAGCGACTGTTCACTCTCTTGTCACAATTCCACATGAACGGAAACTCCTCCTATACCACCATACTCTCTGGAGATGAAGTCAAGACCATGCGCAAGAAGCTCTACTTCCTTATAGTGCACATGCTCCGCAAGTACCCTTGCTTGAACTATTACCAAGGCTACCACGATATAGCCAGCGTGGTGCTCCTTGTGTGTGGCAGTGACGAGGACTCATTTAGGGTCTTGGAGCTGCTTACGTTGTACCATCTTCGGGACTTTATGTTGCGGGACATTTCGCTTACCATTAACCACTTGAAGCTCATTCCAATGATTCTTGAGAATGCTGAGCCTCAGTTGTTTGAGATGATCAGGGACACGTCTCCTTCGTATATGGAGTCGGAAGGACTCTACTATGATTACAAATTCACACCTGCGCTTCTGCTGGTGTTGACGCTCTTTAGCCATGATTTGGCCAGCTTCAACCAAATCACTAAATTGTGGGACTTTATCCTCAGCTACAAGTCTGTGGCCGTGAGTGCTTATTTCTATGCTGCTGCTATTGTACATTTTAAGGATTCTATAGTGACTTCCTTAGACGATGTGACTGATGTGGATCTGTCCATGTTGCACTCGCTAATATCACCACCGAAGCTCTTTGGGGATTTAACCAAAGCTGACCTTGAGTCGATCTTACTTTCCACATCCTCATTGATCCTGAATTTTCCGCTTGAATCTCTGCCCAACTCCTCCAAAACCTATAAGGTGTGGTTTGAAGAATACAACTGGAAGTCAGTTCTCACCACCACATCCAGTTTCAAAACCACTTCGGATTTGACTCTCGATCTGGAGTCTCTTCGGAACATCTTGGAACTCCAGGAAGAGCAGCTGGTCTGCGAAACCTTGCATGATGCTGAATTGTTCAAGAAAGCATTGGACAGTGCCGAATCCACTTTAGCAAGTTCCGAAGAATTCGAAAAGCTGAGCTTGTTTTCTTCTTCCAGCATGACATCGAGTGTCACTTCATTGGCCAACTCTTCAATCATCAAGAAGATCTTTGCGTCTGGAAACGATAAACCCTCCAGCCCGCAATCCAATATCTTCAAATTCACCATTTTCGTTGGGTTTGCAGGAATCCTTATCCACTTCATGCTTCGACAAAGCGGATGGTACTTCATATTCAAATTGCCTCGGTACATTCACAATAGCTTGGGTGACAAGAGCTTTGCCAATACTGAACTCAGGCGTGTGACCAATGTACTTGGCGACGTTTGTTCTCATATGAGAGAAGCATTTGCACGAGAATCAATAGACTTGGGCCAAGTTGGTCTAGGCACATTAAAGAGACACATCTATGCGCTCGGCAACCTCAACTAGCCAGCCACACCAAGGGACTTTTTTTAGGCTCCTCCCGGAATTGCGTCGATGGAGTATATGAGCACGACGTCTGCATATGGCGAGTGCCCCCAGCCTCTATTTCCACTTGAACTGATCATGAATCGTCCGGTATCGTCAACAATAAGGTTACTCAATACACCGCCATGGTGGCCTGGAATAACATAGAACGGCGTGGCCCGCTTCTTGGAAACAGCAGTTTCCTGGGTGAACTCGTCATATAACTTGAGGTTATAAAGACGGATGTTATCTTGGGATCCACAGAAGATGAAGTTGTCGTTTGGCATTATGGATAATGCACTGACAGGTCCCGAGATTTTGGGGAACGCCAAGCGTTTCAGTACATTAGGGACCAGAACACTATTATGAGCACCATGCGGCATGCGTAAGGAGAACTCCTCCACCGTACTGTTTCTTCTGCCCACATAAAGTTTGTCTCCATCATTAGACCAACTGGCAGTCATACACCATGGAGGAGTGCCTTCGGGGACCCCAAGCTTCAACACGGAAGTGGAGCCTGAGATACGGGCATCCCAAATGTTGATAGTACCATCGATATTGGAGCTCATGAAGATGTTATCGTCAGTGAGGGTTTTGTTTTTTCCCGAGTCGGTTTTGAAGTTTTTGGATGTATCTTCCGATGGTCTGGCGTCGTCCTTTTCGTCATCGTCCTCATCACTTCCAAACAACGAATCAGCGTCACTAGAGTTTTCGGCAAATGTAATGTCCGTCAAGCCAATAGCCCTGTAGCTTATACTGGAGACTTGACCCGTACTACCGGAGTATAAATTTAAAGTTTTGCCTGTATTAAGGTCCCATTCACGAATGCACTTGTCCCAGGAACCAGATAAAAAGGCATTCTGCGAGTGGTTGACTCGAAGCACCGAGACTGCATCGGAGTGGCCGTTGTTCAATGTAGGAGTAGCGGATTTGTTGGAAGTGTGGCGAAAATAATGGTGGATATTTCCCTCGTTGTAAATCATGGTATATAAGGAAATACCACCCGAGAGCAATCCACTAAGACACCAGTGGCCGTTTCTTTCCACATCAAGAGCATATACAGGGTTTGTTTTCGGTTCGTACGATGCAAACGTGGACGAGAAATCGGAGTCGGAGATCTTGGGGTTTTCATTCATGATCTGGGTCTTTGTTAGTGGCTGTTCATTCTCCCAGTACGAGCCAATGACTCCTGCCTTGTTAACATTATCCATGAGGTTGTGTTTTTGGGCCACCGTCAACGGAGCCTTGCCGTCTATGGAGGCCGAAAAGTCATACTTGCGGATGAACCCGTCTTCTCCACCCGTGAGAAGCCATTTGGGGCCTTCGGATATGGCTACCGCATGACACTGTTGAGCATAAGGAATTGCCACCATGGGTACGATCTCAAAGTCACTGGCTGACTGAACAGCCTTGAGTGCGTTTTCACGGATGCTTTTGAAATCTAGCACGGGCTTGGGCGGCTTATCTGCCGTGTCAGAGGCCCCATTGTTGGAGTTGTCTGCACCATTCCCGGTTTCACTTTTATCTTGGTTTTCAGAATTATGCTTCCCATCCCCATTGTTGGCGTAGTTAGAATTTGAGCCCGACCCTTTGTTCTGTTTATCTTCAGATTCGTTCCCTTCGTTGTCATCATTGTCGTCATTTCCATCGTTTTCTTCATTATCTTCATTATCTTCATTTCCTTCAATTCCTTCCATTCCTTCAATTCCTTCCATTCCTTCATCGTCTTCATCGTCATCTTCATCATCGTCTTCGTTTTCATCGTTTTCGTCGTTTTCGTCGTTCTCATCATTTTCATCGTCTTCATTCTCGTCGTCGTCGTCATCGTTCATATCATCATTATCCCGCTTGGATTGTACATTCAGCTCATCATCCAAGTCCATATCAGAATTGTCCTGGTCATCACCAAGCATCTCGTTCTCTGCATCATTGAAGAGATCTTCGTCCACTGACATGGTGTGTGCGTTGAGTTAGAACTGGTGGGACCTGCTCGCAGTGTATTTGATAATACTCAGTGAAATACGCGATATACATGCATTCGCACTCTGGCACACCCTAGCACACTTTCTACAGTATACATACAATTGACTAGAATGATAGATCTCCAGTGGAGTGAAAAAAAGAAAAAAAGAAAAATTTATAATGGAGTGTAATTTGATGTTAGAAGAAAATTAAGAGAAGTTGAACTTTTTTTATGGGTCAATTATTTGGATATAGATCTATATAGCCAGAGACTATTGAGTGATGGTATTAAGTGATACAGAGTGACAGTGACTGAGCGACAGAGTGACAGAGTGTGGTAGTGAGTGTGGTCAGAGACTCTTTAGTGCATTGAATGATGGGAATGCGTACATAATATTGTGTACATAATACTGTGGGCTTATTGAGTGAGCCATGAGTAATTAGTAATATGCAGATTGCTATGGTAATCAAAGCTATGGTACTGATATATTCTTCGGTATGTATCTTGTATAAAGTAGAGTATGTGTATAGTATTCAGTGTATATTGAGTGCTACCGTAGTTAGTCCTACAAAAAGCTACAGTGAGCAGTGAGCAGTGAGCAGTGAGCAGTGCTGTGTGCTCACTGGACTAGACGAGTGCACAGTTATGAGCCCCTAAACATACACTAGTATATATTCTGTTCCCTAATATTACTCAAAACTATAGTATCTTCTAGGTAACATATACAGAGAATATTATTTATTGCTCGTTATATTATATAGGATATGTAACGATGTACTGTAATCTGGTATTTACTGGATCAGCACGATGAGTGCGCATTGGGTGCTGAGAGTTAGTGACACGGTATGAATTATAACCACCATAGTTATATATTCTATATTTAGTATTTTTTTCAAATCATACCAAACAAGATAATCTACAGTTAGGACATGATTATGAAAATTACGACTGAATAGGCACTACACTAAATGGTGAATAGATATATTCGTCTAAACTAAGCAATACGCTTACTCGAAGAAGGCAATACGCTTACTCGTAGATCCAAGACACCATGGCGGACTTGAATTCAACCAACTCCTCCTTCTTGAACCACAAGCCGATCTCCTTGTTGGCCGATTCGACGGAGTCGGAACCGTGAGCAACGTTTCTACCCATGTCAATGGCAAAGTCACCTCTGATGGTACCTGGGGCAGATTGCAATGGGTTGGTGGCACCCAAGATGGCTCTACCTTGCTTGACAACATCCTTACCCTCCCAAACGGTGGCGAGAACTGGACCAGACAACATGTAAGACAACAAGGATGGGAAGAAAGGCTTCTCTTGCAAGTCATCGTAGTGGTTTCTCAACAAGGCCTCGGTTGGCTGGCACAACTTAATGCCGACCAACTTGAAACCTCTGTTCTCGAATCTAGAGAGGATAGAAGAGATCAATCCTCTTTGGACTCCGTCAGGCTTGATGGCAATGAAAGTTCTCTCGGTGTTAGACATGATATAAAGGGAGGAGGAGAAGGAAAGAATTTTTTTCCAAGGCCGCTTTTTTTTTCTCGCTTTTTGACCCGCGGCCCGCATCATGTGACCTGGGGTACACCTATGGGGCCATTGACTCTCTCTCTCTCTCTCTCTCTGGAGACTCAAAGGGCACGTGTTTCGGGGGACTGAACATTTGTGCATGTTTCAGAAATCTTATATATTTACATGTTTCAGGGTTTAATGTTTTAGGACTACATATTTGAAATCTCTCGAGGTGGGTTTCACCTTAACATCATTACATTTCCCTTGCTCATGTTTCAGATCTATGCCGGTCGTTTCTGGGTGTCTCAGTAGTGTCTGCGAGCAGAAGCACCGTGCGCGCCATATAAACACTCTGATTTCTACTCTACTACTACTACAACAACAACAACAACAACAACTACAACAACTACAAAAAGTACTTCTACACCCTACTGTTCCACCATGAGCCCGCCACATTCAGTAGTCAGCCCGAGACAAGCAGAAAAAAGAGGCCCTACTACACCTTTGAAACAGTCCAAACTCCAGAATAAACGGAAGGTGGTGTCAAAACCTGAACCCATGGTGAACCCCACTTTAGCCGCAGAGCCATCTTCTGCTTCACTGTACCGAGCTGAGCTCCTTAAGGCAAAGTACCAGAATTGGTGCCTTGAACAGAATTTAGCCAAGCAAAAGAGCCTAGTGTCGTTTTTGGAACTAGAACAAAGGTTTCAGGACTGATCCAAATGTGTGTATTGACAAATTCGTGTGTTTGTATTATATGGTTCATAATACGTGCCCTGTGACATGAAAATTCTCGAATACTCATTTTCACGCATTATTATTTCATATATGTTTCATGTACTTTATTTCTACAGTCATCGAAGCAACTGGCTCATATTGTTTCATATTGATCATGGGTGTTATATACAGGGTTCTTCCATGGAATCTATTCATTGGGGTTTTTAGGAGCTTCTCCTTATTTTTGACTTATCGTGGCTGCACTTCTAATATCTATCGGCTCGGTTATACGTCAGTGCTGCTTCGGGTGGCCTTGAAGTAGTCACCTACCCTGGAATCACGATCGAAATAATGTCCATCTTTGGAGTTGTTCCAGTCGTTGACCCTCTGAGCGAGACGTGCTTTCTCCTCATCTCTACTTCCACGCTCGGTCAAATCGTCTTTAAGCCACCACAAAACGAGTGGGTGAAGTGACTCGGCCAAGGCCACATCTATACCCTGATCCTTTTTGAAGGAAACGCCATCGATTCCAGCCAAGAAATTAATCTTCTCGATTTCCACATCGTCGGTCTTTTTACCGTCGTTCAAGTGGATCACACGATCACACCAGCTTTTGCCCAAGCCATCGAAAATATGTGTGGCATATATCACACAGCAGTTTCGTTCCCGACACTCCCGCTTCAAGAAATTAAGGAGATTTTGTCTCACAATGACATCTAGGTCAACAGTGACTTCGTCCAATAAGAGGAGTTTCCATGGCTTAAGCAAGCCCATCACCAACTGCACTCTTCTACGCTCTCCATCGGAGATGAATGCCATTGACCAACTGGGATCCAAATCAAGGATCTGGATCAACTCGTCTCTCCGCTCTCGGTACTGCTCGCCTCCAATGGACGAAATGAGTAACTTGACGGGGATGTCTCGTCTAACCACCTCGTTGTTGGCCCACTCGGTGCCCAAGTAAGCAATGTGGTTATTAATGTCGGAGTTGACGTGCTCATTTCGAGTGATAGAGAACTCGAATGGATCAAAACCCCCGAGCCGAAGCTTTCCTTGCTTGATCAATGTTTTTCCAGCAAGGATCTTGAGCAACGTGGACTTGCCTGCTCCATTAGGTCCTACCAATAAGTTGGTGGAACCCCATGGGATTTGCAAGTTGACATTTTCCAAACCGCGTCTTTTGTTCTTGAAGAAATACGTGAGGTCAGTGGTCTCCACTGCATATGCGGATTCAGACATGGTATTGGGGGATATGAGTAATAAAATGGGGAGGTGCGTGGTTATACTCAGATTGCGTGCTCGAATGCGTCTCAAATAACGTGCTCTAGTCGCATGTCCTGCATGCATCAGATGCTTTGCTTAATATACTTTTAATCAATTATACACCTAATACTTCAACTCTTCCGTCCAGAGAAGGGCATCGTCCCGTACCTTGCTGTTGACAATACCAGCAAAGATCTCCTTCACCTCATCCGTAAATCCCGAGTGCTGCGTGCTGAATTGTCTCAAGTACGTCTTGAGCAAGCCCTTGTACTCGAAGAACAACCATTGGTTGTCGATCTGCGTCATCACCACTTTATCGTTTTTCTCGTCGTCCGTGAAATCCGTTTGAATCTTCACTGCATCTGTTTCAGGGTTGTCCAAGCTTAACGTATCCAAGATCTCATTCAAGTTGCGCACAATCAAGTTGAACAACAACAAGATGATCTCTTTGAAGTTATCACTCTTGGCCGAGCTGCTCAACACACGGTTGATCGACTCCATACACGACACGTTATTGATAATGAGGTTGTAGTCCAGCTTGAGGGCACTGCGAATAAGGAATTGTGGGTGCAAAATCTTGAATTCGATGAGATACTCCAAAATCAAGAACCCCACTTGTGGCTGGTGGATCCAGATTCTAAGGATGGAGTCCACGATCCACGATTGTCTGTTGTCTTTTTCCTCCTCGGAAAGCCCAAGATCCGGGAAGGCAAAGTCGGTTCCACTGAGCTTGTAGTCCTCTTCAGTGACAGGCTCACCACTGATGAACTTCAACTTGGCCACATCTCTGTTGATGATACTAACAACCGAGTAGATCGATCTGGACCCGATATAGGCGTACGTCTGGAAAATAAGGTTGATCAAGATCTTTTTGTTGTCAACATTCACCACTGAAGATTTGATGGCCTCCAACGTCTCATTGACCATATCATGGAACTGTTCATTGGTTCTCCAATTGGCAATAATAAAGTCGTAGAGTTTGTTGGCAACTTCATTGAGAGGCAATTGTGGGTTTGAAAACTCATATATGAGCTCCTCCTGGGCAGTCATGATGGAGTTATGAGCCCCCATCTCCTTTTTTTGATTCACTGCTGCCTTGATAACGTTTCTGAACTCATCGTTGGTGTCATCTCCATAGAGCGAAGTGTCGTAATCAATGACAAATTGGTCTGCGTTAGGATAAAGCGAGATGTCGAGGTATTGGTAAAACTCTTCAAGAGCCACTAGTTTGCCCTCGCCATCCTCGGCCTGCGTCATGGTCACAAAACTATCCTTGATTCTGTTTTTGTTTGAAAGCCGAATTTCCTTGGCAATCAAGTTTTTGATAAAGTTCTTCTTGGGGTGGTAGAAGAGGTTGGAGTACTTGACCGAGTCCTGCACCCACTCGTCCCACTTCCAACTGAAATCGAAGTTGGAGATTTGCGTGGTCATCCAGTCCATGAAGCGAATTTTGAGCTCATAGTCAAAAGTGTGCAAGTTGTTGTAGAAAAAACGAATGGCCCGGCCGAAAACTGGAGCAATGGATTCGGGGCTCTCACGACAACACGAGATAAGCACCGTGTAGTAGTAAATTTCGTAATGTAACGGCTTAGGAAGCTGGAAAATCATCGTCAATATACTCTCCACTGCCACATCCTCGACCTTCCACGTCGAAAGAGGCGGATTGTTTTCTCCCAGCTCATTATCCTTAGCAACGAGAGCAAGCTGGTCCACCGAAGATCCAGGTGGACTAAATAAGTTTTTGGAGCAGAACAAGTCTAAGATTGACAATTGGATGGAAGCTTCTTTCTGGTTGAACGACATGTTGGTCAAAATGTCAAAGGCCAAATCCTTAAAGAACAACCCATAGTAAGATTCGATGGAGGGCACAGTCTCAAAGCTGGTGGAGTTGTACACCTGGAAAATCAACCGAGGATGCTGTACCCATAAGGCATCAATCAAGCCGGTAGGCTTATAGTTCTGGAGTTGTTCAGTGGTAGGAATGGAGAACTGAGGCAATTGGTGCTTGACGAGTTCACTTGAGATGGAATTATTCTTGAGTGCATCAGAAAGCACAGGGTCCAAAAACTCTGAAAAGTTGAGGAACAACGAGTTCTTCAATGTTGCCCAGTTCTTATCAGGAGTTTGCAAGCCCACAAGAGCAGGCAAGATCAACGTCACAAGCTTCCTTGGTCTATATGGCAACAGGTCAGCAAAGTTACCATCTTTGGAGTCGAAAGGCTCCAACACAGAAATTGTCTTTGGGGTAAGGTCCTCCACGATCTTGTAAGTATGTGCTAGCTCAATTATTTCATTAGCACCATTAATAGTGTTTTCGGAGAAGTCATTAGAAAACAAGTAGGGAATGGCAAGAAGAGTGTTGTAGAAAATCTCTTCTGCAGTTCCATTTCGAGACACCGAAGTGTTCTGTAAGTCAATGGCAGCCTGGAGGAACTGCTTGAGGATATTGGTCATGGCATTATTCTCAATGATTGGAGATAAGGCCGCCAAAAACTTCAAGATGGATTTTAAGTCGTTGAATACTCCGGCATCTTCAGACCAACCGGGGTACTTGGCCACGGCATTGGAGGTAGCCTGGCCATCCTTGGAGTTTGTAGTGCCATCCTTGGAGCTTGCAGTACCATCCCTCGATATATCCATGGCATCATCAGAAGCCGCGTCGCCCATGACCACATCCTGGGCCTTGAGTTTATCTAGTAGCTCCTGACCCTTTGCGTGGAAAAATTCCACCACGTACTTGGCCACCAAGAAGTTCTTGGCGTTGCAGATGAAGATCAACACACAGAGGTTGGGGATTTTCTGAGGTTGCTCCCGAACCACAGCATAAAGAGTGGAAAGAACGGCTTCACGTAACTTATCGATCTTCTCGAACTCCGCCACAATTGGGTTGGAAATGTACGAGATGTCGTCCACCTGCTCGGCCAACTTGGGGTTCTCTCCTATACGCCGGATATCCTTACAGATGTTTGCAATTAACTCTGTGACGGGGTCCACATGCATTTTCTTGGAGGGATCATCGTACTCGTTGACATGCCCACCGTTGGACTCGTCGAACTCGTCTCTGGATCTCTTGGCTGGGTTCTCCATGACGTCAATAGAAGAGTACCAGATGTTGACCTTGGTTTTTTCGCTGCGACGGTGCGCGGGGCCTATGCACCCTTACCTCCTGTCCTTACCTACTATTCCTGCAGACCACCGGTATCCTACTGTTCCAAACCAGTACAGTTTGAATCTGGAAAAAAAGAAGTCGATCTAGAAGTCGAACTGGAAGTCGAACTGGAAATCGAACTGCAAATCGAACTGGAAATCGAGCTGGAAGTCAACCTGGAAGTATATATGGGGTTAAATAATGTTTGAGTGCTCTCTTTAATTGTTCACGTGATTGAAATATCTTAATGATTTGGAAAATTTTATGTTTTGTTGTGCACATAACGTAGATGATGGGTGGGTAGGTAGGTACGAAAGAAAGAAAAAAAGAAACAGATCTTTTTCCTGATTGGTTTGAAGCCCGGTTGAGTCCGATGATGTATGTTATTGATGAGTTGATTCTGAATAATAATATTTTCTTTTGCAGTGATCTCTTCACTTCCACTTCGTAATAGTATTTTAAATATATGTCTACATGTATATATATATATATTTTAACAAAATATTTTTTTTTTTTTTTTTTTTTTTTTTTTTTCAAATTAAGGTTTGGCTTAAAAATTATTAGTAGGTTTAGCCTTTGGTGCTTGGATTCTTGGCGTAGTAATGAGGCTCGTGACTCACGTAATATTAGTCACTTGCTGCACACATTCTCACTATTGTCTACTACTCCTCCATTGACTACATAAACCATTGATCTGCCCCAACCATTGATGTATCCACAGTATTGATCTATTCATATCGTTGAATATTCAAACCATAACATTGATCATTCCAATTATTCTTCTCAAAGGTATTCAAATATGTCCTTGAAGAATACTCTCTCGAAACATGTGCTAATACAAGATGGCTCCACTGGTACAGAGCTTGAGAAGCTCTTGCCTCTTGACCACCCACTCTCCGTTAAGGGGTCTCCACTCTGGTCCACCAAAATTCTCTTGGGTGAACCTTCTTTGATTACCAAAGTCCATAAGAGTTATTTGGAAGTTGGTAGTCAAATGATCATCACGTCCACATACCAAGCCTCCGAGTTGACCTTGAAGAAATATGCAGGTCTTGATCTCGAAGGCTCCAAAATAGTGTGGCAGAAATCGATTGACTGTGCCAAGGAGGCCATTGAAGCATTTCCTGAAATCAAGGAGAAAATCCATATTGCTGCTTCCGTGGGGCCTTATGGTGCGTACCTTGCCAATGGTGCGGAATATAGTGGTGTATATGATGTGACCGATGTACACCAATTGGCAAGATACCATGAGGAAATGGTGAAGTTTTTCATTGAAAGTGATGATGTGGATGTGATTGCTTTCGAGACCATTCCCAATTTACATGAAGTCCAAGGCATTTTTGAGCTTGTGAAAACGCTCTATTCTGACTCCTACCAGAAGGAATTCTACTTGAACTTAAGCTGCAAAGATGAAAATACTCTTGTTGATGGAACACCGCTTAAGGATGTCGTTCTGTATATGGTATCCCAAATGACGCCATTGGTCAAAGCTAACTTCGTGGGAACTGGGTGCAACTGTGTGCCCTATGAGATCGTCAGTGGTGTTATTGAGACCATCAATTCTACGTGTGAAGAGTTGGGCACCCAGGCCTTGGACTTGATTGTTTACCCCAACTTGGGTTTTGAAAACGATATGTCCAACCCTAGCGAGTATGTTTTCCGCTCAAATACTGAGGGTTGGAAGAAGGCCATAAATCAGTGGTTGGCTGTTCCCAACGTTAGAATTATTGGAGGCTGCTGTAGCACCGGTCCAAGAGACGTCAGAGTCATCCATGATGCTATTGTTGGAAAACAGAACCACTAGACAAGCTTTTATCAGACAAACAATGTTTTTAGCATTGTTCAAACTAAAAATACGTTCATTTTTAGTTCCATAGACATTCATGCATTTATGGTTTCATTTATTTATGGTTTCATTTATTTATGGTTTCATTTATTCATTTATTCATTCAAAGTACAATAGACTTGAACTACAGACATTAGCACATTAATTTGTTATCATCGACATTCATAATTCTGTAGACACCACCAAATATCAAAGACCAGGGAATATTAGGGTCTTCATATATGTAGTCTGGTAGCGACTTAATGGAAACTTTTAACCTTTCTAGCAACAATGCCGTCTTTCAAAGAAAACACGCCAATCACCCACGCCATGATCAATGCAACTACGCCTAAACTGACGTTGAATGTGAACATAGGTGTATAGCCATGGTACTCCATCAGGTGTACCACAGGGTCACAGGACTCAATAAAAATCATTCCGCCACAAATGAGGCCAAACGACAGCAAAATCTCTGTCATAGGGTACAGTGGCTTGGTAAGGTATTTGGGGTTGGTGGGGGCAATAGCCATGTAAATGTATGTAATGACACGGAAAGCACATGCCAAAACAAACAAGTTGCCCCACTGCTGATGCAAAGTTGATGACAATTGCGAAGCCTGCTCGTGCAGAGACATAAGATAGCCAGTCCAATAAATAGTAAGCACGGGGAAAGGGTTAGGTGAGTAGCCGGGAGTGGCCTTCACAATGGTAGACACTTGGTCTTGGCTGGCAACAACTGACAAGTTGTCAATGGCCTTCTGGTATCTCCATACGGCCAAGTTTTTCTCAAGCAAAACACCACAAAGCCCACATCCAATGAAGATGAAGGCAATGGACACATGTTGCAAGTCCTTGGCGGAAAATTCACCTCCAGGGTTAGCCAAGTGTTCCATGAAGATGTTGGTTGTTCCATAGAAGAGAATCAAAGCCGACTCCACGAACTCCATGGAGCAAAGCCCACTGGACTGCCACCGGAGCCAAAAAGTTGTTGCGGCTTTCCCGCTCACAAATCTATGGTTCCAGGCCCAGCCCTTGTTCTTGAATGCACCGCAGTAACGAGCTAAGTACACCAAGCCAAGCACGAAGAACACTCCACCTTTAATGAAGTGTGCTAACATGTTGAAGAAGAAAACATCGTTTCCATATACCAAGTAAGTGACAATTCCAGTGGGGAAGTAGACGAGGAAGTATGCAAAAAGACCCCAATTGCAGATGCTGGTCAAGGCCAAGGCAGTTTTGCCGTAGGCCTGAGTCACACGCTTGAAAGCAGGGAACTTGAGGAAGAAATCAGCCACCTTGGAAGATTTGGGAGTAAGCATGGCATTGTTGGATGTCTTCAAGTCTTCCTCGGAATAGGAGTTCAGGTCGAACGAGTGGACTCTGGAGTCGGAGTTCAGTCCACGCAAGGTGTGCTCGGAAGAATCCACCGTGGTCAATTCGTTGTCTGTGGTAGCCAAAGCAGTTTCCAACTCATCGTATTCAAATTCGGAGTCGATATCCAAATAACGGTATGCGACTGCAGAGAGAGCAATGGCCCAATGGGCAATGGTGGCCATGAACAAAATCACCGACATCTTGGTGAAAGCATTGTTGGGATACAAGTCCCGGATAGAGCCATTGAAGATCCAGAGGCACGAGCACGACACTAGTATGAGCGCGGAATGTACCGTCAAGAAAGGGAGGTACAATGCGTCTTTTGTGTTCCAGAACACCAACACCAATGGGTACAAAAACACAAAGGAAAAGAGGTAAGATGCCAAGTGGGAGGTTAGGGCCCAGCGTTTGGACGAAGGGGTATTGAAGTATGTTTCAGTGGAATAATTCTCCCAAAAAAGCCTCTCCTCAGGCTCAAGTGGCATTTGTAAAATAGGCATGCCATGGTGGTGTTTTTCCCTATGTGGCCGCGGCACAAGCGAAGCCGTGGAATGGGACATTTCCATATCGTGAGACAATTCCATATCGTGAGCCATTTCCGTATCGTGGGTTTGGTCAGGATGCATTGAGTTCATTTCGGAGGAGTCATGGTGGTTCAATTGAGCATTTTGCATTCCAACTGCAGAGGCTAGAAGGGGGGCCGCCATCAAGAGAACAACGGCATGCATTGTGTGAAGGAAGTAGGAGAAGGATTATGGGTCGGGGTAAAGGTTGTTAAGGGGGATGCAAAGACAATTGACTTCAAGGGAAGTTGGGAATGAAGGAAGGAGGGGAGGGTGGGGGGATATGTAGGAGTGGGTGCTGTGTATCAACAGGGATGTGGATAGTTTCGGGGAAAACTAATAGTAATCAGGCGATGGCTGCAAACAAATGGTAGATGTAAGGACAGGATCAAGTAAAGCACTTTACCAGCAAACAGTCCAGGAAACTATACAAAAAAAAAAGGAGATTAAGCCGACAGTACACAATTGACAGAAACGTTAGTCAGATAAAAAGCTTGCAACAATGGGCGAGGGTAGGTATTTATAATTGTTGCGCGGACATGCTGAGCCGGTATGGTGGCACTATAGTTCACGCCGTGCGCATTATTTGCATGCGAGTTATTTAACGCTACGGGACGATTCGGAAGCGGCGATTTCGGGGCCGACATTGCCTGCCTTCCTGCCACCAATATTAGTCAGCCACAGGCCATGAGGCCATGGATTAAAACAGGCTTTAACAGAGCAATTGGCCCAAATTCCACATCAACGGGCGTGTCTAAACCCCGTTCTGAAACAGATCTGAAACAATAAAACATGTAAATTTCTCTTCTCCTCTTTTTTTTTTTTTTTTTTTGGTTGGTTGTTGTATTCATTTGCTCCAGTTGCTATTCGTAGTTTTTGCGGAATCTCACTGCACTCCACGCAAGGCAAACTTGCTATTTGGTAAGAATCTATTTTGTTCGCCATTTTGTATTTTGCTTTTCTTCTTCGCTGTGCGCATTGACTCACTTCGGAGCCATCCACTGAAACAGTAACACCGACAATCACTACCAGTACTAGCATATTACTAATACTCACTTATGCTATACACACTTATGCTATACACACTTAGACTATACAAACTAGTACCAATTCATACTATTACTACATATTTTTACTAACACATACCATTGGATACTGGATTCTGGCTAGTGGGTACGGTACTGGATTCTGGTACTGACTACTGGTACTGAACACTGGTACTGACTACTGGCTACTGGTACTGATCACTGGTGGTGGATTCTGGAAGGTGGAGAGATGCAATGAGATAGCCTAGAACAGGCCTATGGGATAAAAAGTGGGCCAATATCCTAAACTTTGCATCTCGGCAAATTATATATGCATTGACAACCGCCAAGCACCTCGACTGATGCTCACATGCTGTATTTGTTTTGCATCTAAAGCTGGGCATTGCTACTGACGGGATTCTCGGCTCGGCAGATCTTTTTTTTTTTTTGCATGCACGCTTGACTTCTTGCGTACGCTTGCTTGGCCATCGCGCATACCCATCTCAACGACCTCATCACTCTTCATACTATAGTACTCCTAGTACATGTACTCAATTATTCATGTGCTCAGCTACCATGTATTCATCAACTGTACCTCTATATACCTATATATGTCTTTCTTTTTTTTTCTTCTTTCAATGTCTGTGTCTATATTCTCCCACATGTCCTGGGGTCGTGTATACTGTTTCGTGGCTAGTGTGGGAGTGATCTAGTTTTAAGCGCGGTGCATTACTTGCTACAGGACTCTTGTCTTTAATCTGACTCAGGCAACTTCCCGTGTGCTCACTCGGTGTTATCCCCAATTCGGGTTCCTCCTTATCACATGACTACAACTGGCTAAGAAGTAATGTCCTTATTGAATGTCCTTGCGCTTATAAGGCGTTTTTTCGCGTCAAGTAGTCAAACCGCGAGTACGTGTACCCGATAAATGGCAAGTCCTCCTTGACGTTTTCGCCGTTGGACTCCGCTTGCTGCTGGTGCGCCCGGCTCATTGCCGGACTGTCGGGCACATTCTCCAACTCATCCGTAGGGAAGAACCGTGTATCGGTGATAGACCGTAATTTGGGTATGAATGGCGCATCTACCTTTCTAATAGTATCCCAATCCACTCCTCGGAAGAAGGGGTGCTGTTTGATTTCATCCGCTCCGCCGTGCCGGCCAAGCCGTCTGTCGCTATTGGTCAACAAGCTGCGGATCAAGTCCTCTGCTTCCGGCGACAAGTGGATATCTTCAGGGATGATCAACGATTCCTGCCAATTGATGATCTTGCGGTATGTTTCATGCGGCGTCTCAGAGCAGAAAGGTGGCCATCCGATCAAACACTCGAACATAATAGCCCCCAATGACCACCAGTCACATTCCTGGCCGTATCCCTGGTGGATGAAAATCTCGGGCGCAATGTAGTCGGGCGTACCAACTGTGGAGTATGCCATGAGCCGACGAGATTTTCTCCACGTTTGCATCTGCTGTCTGTTAGTCATAGTCAAATGAATGGCATCTACCATCACTGAGTTCCGTTGAGGGTTTTTGCCTGGGGTCACCAATGTGTTCAGAGAGCTCAGATTATCTTGTTCCAAAAGTTTCTTGAAGTAGTTGGAGTCGTGCGTCTTGTGGAACCCAGTAGACAATCCAAAGTCTGAGAGCTTAATGTGGCCACGGATATCAATCAAGATATTATCGGGTTTCACATCACGATGGATGAATCCCAACTTATGGATAGCCTCAATAGCCAACACACACTCCGCCATGTAGAACCGGGTGATATCCTCGGTGAAGATCTGCCATCTAATAAGCATAGTCATCAAGTCTCCACCGGGGAGAAACTCCATGATCAAGTATAAATTGACAGAGTCCTGGAACGAGTAGTAAAGGGAAACCACCCAGGGCGAGTCGCTTCCGGCTAAAACATCTCTTTCCGCCTTGACGTGCGCCAATTGATCTTTCTTGTACATCTCCGACTTCAAAAGAGTCTTCATGGCATAGATCTTTCCGGTGTTCTTCTTCTGCACCAAGCGCACCTCTCCAAAGGCTCCCTTACCAATGACCTTGACGGTGGAGAAATCCTCCAAAGATAATCTTGTTCTTCTCAACCGTAAAAAGTGCGACTCCTTCTTACCCAAGTTTTGCAATTGCCTGTTCTTGCGTTCCTCACTCATTCCAGCCTCTTCCATAGAAAGTTTGTTTTCCAAGTCCATGCGACGCTGGTTTCTCTCGATGGCATGGGTGACGGCCATTTGATAGTTGTTCTCCAATTTTAGTTTGATGGCTGCAGTTTTGTCTTGCGTGGCTTTGCTCAACAAGTTGGGTTGCCGGGTAAAATACACATAGTTATCACCAGAAGCTTCCTGGGCATGGTTGGCTTGTACTGGAGGGGTATGAGGCGTAACTGAGGGTATTTTGGGCGCCTGCTGAACGCCATCAAAAGGAGCTGTATTGTTTGTTTGTTGATTCTGGGATTGAGCCTCGGCCTCGGCTCTTGCTTGGGCTTGTGCCTGAGCCTGGAGTTGTGCCTGAGCCTGGAGTTGTGCCTGAGCCTGCGCTTGAGCTTGTGCTTGAGCTTGAGCTTGAGCTTGTACTTGGGCTTGTGCCTGAGCTTGTGCTTGAGCCTGAGCCTGAGCCTGTGCTTGTGCTTGAGCCTGAGCCTGAGCCTGAGCCTGAGCCTGAGCCTGAGCCTGAGCCTGAGCCCGAGCCTGAGCCTGAGCCTGAGCTTGCATATGAGCCTGCACTTGAGCCTGGGCTTGCTGACCTTCAAGGCTTTGCCTAGAGTAATTGTCAGGGTTCTGCATTTGCAGAGCAGCAAAGTTTTGCTGATGAGATACCGGCGAGTTGCCAGGGAAAGTGCCCACGCTGGAATTATCACCAAAAGCCAGCACATCATGCAAAGAACCTGTGACCAGGTTGTTCAGATGACTGATATCCGATAAATTGGTATTGCTTGAGTTGTTCAAGGCCGTAAAAGCCAGTGGAGGCTGAAAGCTTAACGACGAATTGGAGTCCACCAGCTGGAAGTTGGTGCGCTTTTCATCAAAGTTATCAAAAGTCTTCCCCGAAGAAAACGTGGGAGACAACTGGAAGTTGGGAGGCTGTTCATGGCCATCCATATGGTTCCAGTTTGTTCTTTGGGCATGAGCATCCGCCTGTATGGTATCGTTTGTATCCTCGTCCATGTAACTATCGTCGTGAACATTGGAGTGGTTGAATTGAAGCTTGGGGATCTGCTGCAGACGTAGCCCGTCGTGACCACGGTCCATTTGGACGTCGGGGTTGTTGAAAATATGGTTGTGGTAGTCGGAGTCCATATTGCTCAAGTCTTGACGAAGTTGAAGTTGGTCGCACTTGTTGAGGTGTTCTTGAGCACTTCTTAAGGTGTTGTTGAGGATACCTTGGTAAACAGTTAAAGTAATACTTTAATAAACAGTTTTCTTGAAGTTATTGCTTGAGCAGTCAGGTTTCGTTCTGGGAGTTGGTGGCGTATTGGCGGGAGTGTATTTCGGTAAACTAGGAGTGGTGTCAGAGTATCTCAAACTGAGCGAGTGATGTCACTCTGATCTGTCTCCCGAAATGCAACTATTCTCTGGTTCGAGCCGAATTTAATCCTTTTTTTTTTATTCTTCCCTGATTGGCTATAGAGATTTGCTGAAACGCTTGTCCTCGCTAGACCTGCACAACTAAGAGATGAAACGACCTTGACACGAAACGAAGATGTTGCTGTTGCTGTTGCGGTGGTTCCTCCAGTTAGTGTCGTCGGAGTGTCTTTTTCTCAGTCGCGCACCCGTGCCTACTGTTTCGCGTCTAAAGGCACAGCTGGCTGTCAACGTACCGGCCTCACACATTCCACCATAGATCCACCATAGACAAGCATACAAAAACACATAACAACGGGCATCAAAACACCAGACACACACCACACATAAATATATATATATATATATATATATATATATATATNNNNATATATATATATATATATATATATATATATATATATATATATATATTTATACAATGAGGTCATATATTTTGATATAATGCTTGATACACTTCTCACGTGATATCATTATGATATTTTTTTTTTTAAACTGTATTAATTAGTTTATAGTTAGTTCAAATGGGCCAGTGGATCTCATGGGTTTAGCATGGCAAGTGTATTGTCAGTGTATTGTCAGTGTATGGTCAGTATTAATGTGTGGCTAAGCTTTTAGTGGGATATGGGTCAGTGGATGCTCTCAATTATGGCCAGTGTACTACTATATATACTTAACTGAGACTTCCAAGTATTTATATACGACTTTGCCTGGGGTCGATTCTGATTAACCAAGTGCTTGTTAAATTTATTGCTACATAATAATTATTTGTTCTTGCATATTGACTTTTTTGTGGGTTTCATATTTTGTCGTTTACTGGCTTCTCGTTTTCTCGTGTACCGCAGTTTTCTCAGTTAATTTTTTTAGTTTTTCTCAGTCCGTTTCTTAATCCGTTTCCTCAGTTAAATTTCTTAGTTTTTCTCTGTACTCATTTTCTTGGTTGCCAGTGCTTTTCTTGGTTTTCGCAGGGCAGTACGCTCCAACTGCCCATTAGTAACTACCACATCTACAGACCAGTAGTTTGGTAGTAGTTTAGTAGTAGCTTGGTAGAAGCTTGGTAGAAGCTTGGTAGAAGCTTGGTAGAAGCTTGGTAGAAGCTTGGTAGTGTTATTACTATTGTATGGTGACTTGTGTGTGGTTCTAATATTATTGGTAATAGCTTAAATTGGAAGCTTGATAGTGGTGGGTGTTACCAGTACTAGTATTACTATGGTAGTACTACAAGTGGTATTATTACTATAAAAAGTATTATTAGTAGTGATAGTAGCTTGGTAGTAGTTGGATTAGTATTTTGGTATTGGAGTGTGGGTATACTTTTGGCACTGGTAATGTAAAGTGCGTGTTGCGTACTAATATTACTATGGTAGGTATTCACCATGGTATTATCATGGTATTATCATGGTATTATTTTGGTAGTATCATGGTAAAAATGGTATTATTATGGTAACAGAGTGTTCATTTCTAGCACTGGTGCAGTGTATATCAGTACTAGTATAATGCATGGTGTATGTATAGTGCGTAGTGTAGGACTAGCATGAATCTTTGTCGTCTATATAATTTTAAGTCGGTAATCATTTATTATACATAAATATAGTATCATATAGATATTTGGCGGAACGAACGGGGACTACCAAAAAAAAAAGATTTAGAAAAGAAATTACTTGGATGAGATACTTAGGAGAGACTAGTTACGAAGGATATCTAAATTGCTGGCCATAGAATGATTTGGTGGTTATCCTATAGTATGTGGGATGTGATGAGATGCACAAGCATACATGACCAGTATTCAGACCAAGAAATTTTCTATAGATAAGGATTAGTCTTTGCATTGATACAGAGCAGTGTTGTTATTAGTGCAGATGTCTTGTTATTAGTACAGATGTCTTGTTATTAGTACAGATGTCTTGTTATTAGTACAGATGTCTTGTTATTAGTACACAGTAGTGTTGACACTGGTAGAATCGCTATATGGTAATGCAAAGGGTATTAGGCCATTACTATTGATACTACAACACCATTATAGTACCAAATACCATGACTTTATGAGTATACAAATGAGTAGTATTAGTATTAGTACTAACTCTTTAGTCACTCTCTGACATCAAAAACTATTATATATTACTTAAACTCCTGGTCCCGTAGTTGGCACTGTATACGATAAACCTCAGAAGTATACATCTTGTTTCAATTCAAGAAAACTGTACTTTCAGGTCCAGGCATTAAAGAGAAGGAATATCTCTTGGAATCAAATTTTCATATCATCCGTGGTACCCTCAAGCAAAAGCAGTTTGGAGTTATTGACTTACATTTGCTTTAATTCCAATCTTTTGGCACCCATTACATGCGCATCCTCCACCAAAGACCACAACCTGTTCTACTATCACCACAACCTGTTCTAATAGTATTATAGAACACACAAGTACATATATATTTTAGAATCCAATTTCGTATTCTGGATACGATTATATATTACAGAATAGTATGATTGTACACAATAGCTACTTTCTATATAAGGCTATACTCTAGAGAAGGCTGTACTCTAGATAAGGCTATACTCTAGATAAGACTATAGTCTCACAAGAGTAGGATTACTCACTATGGAATAGGATAAAGTATACTTGATAGGATCATAATATTCCAGAGAGAGATCTCCAGCACACTCGGAAAAATTAGTATTGACAAAGGGAAAGTCTTGGGTGGAATTATACCTTGAGTAACTGCAACTTCGTAAGACACATCACTTCATCCTGTTTCCTTTTTTCTCAGTGTCTCCTCAGTGTCCCTCACTATTCGTTCTCACGTTCTCACAATATTGTTTCTCACCATTCACCTCTCACCATTCGTTCTCACCATTCGTTCTCACTATTCGTTCTCACTATTCAGTCTCACTATTCGTTCTCACTATTCAGTCTCAATATTTCTTTTCTCTATGTTCTTTCTCACGACCCGAATACATTGCTTTCTCACTACACCCACTGCGACTAAAACCACCTATTCTTCTCTCGTCTCTACTCCACTCAAATTCTATATTGTACTATTTTCTTCCACCTCCAAAATATATCCTTCACTCCTGACCAACTCTTAAATCCAAATTAACCATCTCTTAGTTTAAATAACCATCTCTTAATTTACATAACCTACCCTGTGTCATATTCAGTCTATACTCTATACCCTCTCTGTTCTCTACTATATACTTGTACTATATACTTCGTCTGACTACTTGAGGCTACCCCATATTACTTTCTGTACCACTTCTACTCTACACCCATACTCTACAACAATAGTCTACATCCATACTCTATATTCATAATCTCTACTCATAGTCTACACTGATACTCTTCATTCATAACCCATAATTAAACCCTACACTTACTCTCTACTTATACATAGTGTCCATACTCTTAGCCTACTGGCTGTAGTGCTGACACTGCGTGCAGTCGCGCTCGGTGATCACTCCTCTCCACGCAAGGATCGCCCTCTACACCTCGGAAGCCCCAGCAAGAGTCGTCAACACCTAGCACCATGCCCGGCGACCTGAAATTGCGCCCCTATTACGACCCCGAGTCCTTCAATGCAGGTTACCTGGTGATCTTCCGGCCCGGTGTCGGCCTCATCAATACTGAGACCCAGCAAGAGATCACGGCCTCGTTTGGCCATGGACTCTCTGCCTCCAAAGGCTCTTTATTGACTGGAAACATCGGCATCAATGCTGCGGGCATGAATCGCTCTCCTCCTTCGCTACTGATTTCCTCAGATAAAAACTACCTCAACGACCTAGAGATTCTGGAGTATTTTGACTTCAACAACATCCTGGAGGTGTTTAAGAACTTGGCCGCCAATTTCTTCAAGAACTATTGCCGCATTCTATTATCTCAACCTTTGGATATTGTGCGTTTGATTCTTCAGGTGGGTCGCTTTGACTTTGCTCCAAATCGCCTGACTCATTCGCCTTTATCCAATGACCTTGTGCCAACTACCTCTGCAGATGACGATGATGAGATTGTGGACTTTTTCCAGCCGTCATCACCTCTGCCTCTGAAATCGGCTGCTGCACCTTCTGATGCCTCTGCCACTGGGTCCCGTGTCATCGAGACCCCAAAGCAAAAGAATGCAAACAAGATCCATCCGATTTCTCAGCACACCATAGATATCATGACCAGTATTGCGGCCAAGGATGGCCCTCTTGCTCTCTTCAGAGGAATCAATGCTTCGTTCATCCACTACACCTTGACGCACACTATTGAAGCATGGCTCACGGGATTCTTGTCTCCGTTCTTGAATATCCCAGACCCATTTTTCTTGGACTTGACCCATTCCCCAGAGCCAGTCAAGTCGCTCTGGCTCTCTGTGCTGGCTTGCGTGCTTACTGGCGTTGTTTTGATGCCTTTGGATCTACTCAAAGTGCGTTTCATGATTACTCCCATCCACAATACCAATGAAACCGAAGCTCTGACGCCTGAATCAAATCCTGTCAACCGCAGGAGCATCAGAGACTCTATAAGACATTACCCAAGACAATATCTCTTGGCACCACCCCCACTGATCACGATCTTGACCATTCTATATCAGTTCTCCACCATTGTGTTCCGCAAGTCTGCGCCATACCTCTTGTTTGTCAAATACAACATAGACCTGTACCTGGCCCCAAGTTTGTTCACGGTGGCCAACCTCTTGCTCCTGATCACCGAGCTTTTCATCAAACTCCCCGTGGAAAACTTGCTCCGAAAAGAGCAGGTGCGTTTCTTGTTGCAGCCCAAGTCTTTGGATGAAGACAAGTATAGAGTGGTGACCATTGATAATCCGGATGAAAATCTCGTGGTTGACTTTAATTCGTGGGCGCACGAGGAATCCAAAAATGGTGAAATCTCGAGTCTCGGTTTATGGGCCAGAATCAAGAAGTTGGGCTTGTTCAACGGTTGGCGTGTGGGTGTGCTTAATGTGATTGGATTTTGGGGCTATAACATCTTTAAGACTACCGCAGTCATGCCTGAAGAAAGGCTCTAAACCAGGAAGTTAGATATTATCTTAGAAGTTACGATAATGAGTAATAAAAAAATGTAAATAGAAATTAGGTGATATAATAATTAGCTGAATGTTATAGATGTTATAGATGTTATAGATGTAATAGACAACAGTAAGGGTATGGTATGGGCTTATCTGGCACGTGACACGCCACACGTGCGCTCACTCGATCCCAACGACACATCAACTAACCCTCCACCAATACCTTTCTCCAACTCATAATGACATCATCATATGCCTATGATCCGGATGAGTTCGAAAACAATAACCCCTTTGCAGAACCTGAAGATAACCCACACCATTCCATAATCGGATCTGCACCCATCACTGACGTCTCAAGAGCATATCCAGAAACCACACCCCAAGACCCGTACCCAGACCCTGAGGAAAAAACAACGTCACAAGAGGATGAGCCCAGGCCCGAGGAAGGAAAGTTGGTGAAAGAAGAGCTAATGAGGCTTCTCCCGGAGAGATTCACCCACAAGTACAAGATGAAACTCACACTCAAAGCAGTGGAGAAGAACAAGCCGGATAATCCCATACTCCGTTTCGAGGCTAGTGTTTCAGGCTTGCCCAAGTACCGCCAGAGTCATTATAAGGATATAAGAAGGACATACAGTGAAGTGGTTAAGTTTAATAAGTACTTGACCATCTCCAACTTGGAGGTGTTTGTGCCGGTGATTCCACTGTATATGACATCTTACCCCACGGGTGGGGAGGATGAAACAAAGCAGTTGATGTATGTCTGGCAGGAATGGATGGACCGAGTGGCTCGGAATCCCATCTTGATCCGAGACGAGGAGTTTGTATTCTTCATCGAGAACGACTTCGGCTACTCGGTGATTAACTCCAACCGCAAGGCCTCCGTTGCAAGTGGTCTTGTACGCAGAACACTCAAGCAATTGGCAGTTCCTTACGATCCATATGTGGAGTTGGCGGAGTTTCGGCCGGTGGTCAAGGCCGCATACTTGTTGAGTCAGAAGCTCCACAAGCAGCTTGAAAAGGCCCAGAAAAACGACCGTCTGCAGGCGTTGTTGGTGTCGGAACTGAGTACCAAGCTCAAGGGCCTAAGTCATTTTGAAAACGTGCATCCAGGTATGAAAAATATGTGGGAGAAGTTGGCACATGTATCCCATATTCAGTCGGAGCTTTTACTCGTTCAGCTGATGACCGATATGAGTTCTTTGGGTGATGGTATCTTGGCCCTCACCAATGAACTCTACGAGATCAAAGAGGCTCTTACAAACAGACACCTCATCATGCGAGAGTTCAACCAGGCCCAAGCGCAGACCAGGGCCAAGCACATGACGGCGACGAAAATCAAAAGCCGGTCTTCGCTCGACCCCATCAAAGTGGATGAGGCTTTGAGCTCACTAGAGTATGCCACCAGGGCCGAGGAGAACCTCCATCAGCAAGTGAAACGTATTTCGGGCGAGATGATGTTCGAGAAGAAAGAGGCTACAGCATTCCTCGAGCTGAAGTTCCAGCACATGCTCAAGCTGTACTCCCTCAGCCGCATAGACCAGAGCAGGAAGCTTTTGAAGAACCTCGAGAACATCCGGCTTGATGTGCGCATCATCGACTCCAACGGAGGCTTGTCCCGTTTAAACAGAGATAACCTCACGCTGATGAAGCACAAGGTATCACAATCACAGGAGGCCAATGGCGATGCATGGTCGTCCCGAACATTCCGGAGTCTTAATTCCAACGAGGCTGCCGAGCAGAAATCTCGTGTGGTGGAGGACATCAGCACGCAAGTGGACGCTAAGCAAGCAGCCTCGATTCTTGGTGTGGCTACGTTCTAGTCATAATATTGAGTTAGTGTCCCCAAGAGCTAGAATGACCATCTAACATTATAAGAAGAGGAGATTACAATGGAGGCATGGTGATATGTCTGTGTTGTGATGAGTATGGCAATCGGTGATAGTCAAAAATAGTATGGTAATAGTCATAAATAGAAGTCTTTAGTCATGGTAGCTAGCTACTTAAAACACCTAGTTGACGGTGTATCTCTTCTCGGCCTCCTGCCAGTTGATGACGTTCCAGATGGCCTTGAAGTAGTCTGCCTTGACGTTTTGGTATTGCAAGTAGTAAGCATGCTCCCAAGCGTCAATGGCCACCAATGGCACCAATGGGCCGGTAACGGTGTCCTGATTAGCGGTGGTGACAATCTCCAACTGGCCACCATTCTCCTTGTTCTTGACAATAAAGGCCCATCCGGAACCCTGGATGCCGGCCAACTTGGCATTGGTGGCAGCCTTCAAGTTGTCGAGCGAGCCAAATTGCTTCTCGATCTTCTTGGCAAAGTCCGACTCGGCGGAAGGAGGCTCACCTCCACCCTGCTTCTCTGGAGCCAAGTTCTTCCAGAACAAGCAATGGTTAATGTATCCACCACCGTGGAAGTTGATCAACTTCTGCAATTCAACGGTCTTCTTGACCTCACCCTTGGCCTTGGCCTCGGCGTGTTGCTCAATGGCTTGGTTGTAGCCGGAAACATAGGTCTGGTGGTGTTTTGTGTAGTGAAGCTCGTTGATTTGGCCGGAGATGTGGGGCTCCAAAGCAGCAAAGTCCCAGTCCAAGTCGGGCAACGAAACCTTGGTTCTGATGGCGCCAATGGACGAGCCCAAAGGTCTGGAGGCACGGAGCGAAGTTCTAAGTGTGGAGGAAAGCATAGTGGAAAGAAAAGAACGCAGCAATTGAGTTCGGGGAAAGGCTATAAGTGCGCGAGCTATGTCAGCAAGCCAACGTTATTGGATGGGGTGCGCGCGGAAAGAAAGGCTCCAAGTGCGAAGGGCCCTTTGCGAGGTGCCCTGCGAGGGTGCTTTGCGAGGTGCACTGTGAGAGATGCACTCTGACATACACTGTGATATACACTGCGAGGTGCAATGACTAGAGGTGAGAATAAGAGAATAACCACTCAGTGGATTATTAAGGTGGCTGAATAAAATATGGTTGAATAAAGTATGGATTTAGGTTCTGAGCAAAGGTTATGAACCCCATTATATTCATTACCAATAAAAAGGTTCATTGATATTAGAATCATCAACGCATTTCTACTGCTTTTGATTGATTGATATCTGAGGTGTGGTTGTATGGTTGTATGGTTGTATGGTTGTATGGGTGGAGTGAGTGGAGTGAGTGGTGGGTGTGGTGGAAGAGAATTGCGTAATGGTGCGTCTATAAGTTAAGAAGCCCAGGGCTCGTGTCCTGCCCGGGACAATAAAAGGTAACAATTATAAGAAAAAAAAAAACAAAGGTTATTTTTTTATGGTTCAAACTATTGTAATTAAATTTCTTTTTTTTTTCTTGAATTCTTTTCACGGTTTTGCACGTTGAATTTTTGTTCTTTTTACATGGTGACTTTTTGGGGGCTAATTCGTATTTGTCTATTTCGGGTCCGAATCATGGACTCCTGCGAACTGTGGTGGGGAATCCCCATTTGGTCTACCACACGTCAGTTCTGTTAATTCCAATCAGCACTTCCATTCAGCACTTCTAATCAGTCCATTCAGCATTTTTAACAGCATTTTTTACTACACTACATATAGACTATATACTAGGGTAACACGTAGGTTACATTGTACTACACTACACTATGGGTTATACAGTACACTACTACATTATACTAACTCTACAAAACACTACCACTCTATTAATTTTACACCACACTACTTCACCACACTACTTCACTACACTACTTCACTATACTAATTCTACACTATGAAAATTCCACGCTACAAGGCTATTATTATGGTACCGGATTACTTTACACACTAAGGCTTAATTACTAACTCTATACTATGCTCAGTTATACTACACTACGCTGCGCTACACCACACTATAGTACAATATACTACTACACTACGTTATACAATGATCTACAGTACTGCCCACAAATACTCTATCTGCTTATCAATTGACAATTGTTCATTGGTATGCGGGTCTTCATTCCCTTTTTCTTCCTTATTTAAAGATATCTATTGAGTACTGACTACAACTGCTGCGATCACGCTACCACACCACACCCACCACTCTCCATAACCTGACATACATGAACATACACTACACTACACTACACTACACTACACTACACTACACTACACTACACTACACTACACTACACTACACTACACTACACTACACTAAAGTACACTAGATAAGTCCTTCTGGCGTAGATGATTATTGAAATTAAAATTACTCTAATATTTTGGATTCTGTATAGACTGTACTTCTGCTCTGTACTTCTGCTCTGTACTTCTGTCTTGTTCTTCTTCTACTGTACATTAGTTACTGGCCTCCGCATACACTATGCTACTAACTCAACTGCGTAACGCACGCAACCGCTCCGCAAGCTTGTCCTCCTTTTCTTCACTGATGGCCGTTTGTGGGGTGTCTAGGTCAACCTTTGTTTCGTTGAGCCCCTGCTTCATCTCAATGCCCGCCTCGTCCGCCACTTGGCTCAATAACTCGTCCACATCCTCCTGGGGCGTGGTCAACGCATTGACATTGTTGGTGGCCGACTCGTAGTAGTTGGTCAGAGCATCCAAATCTTCAAACTGATCCTCGAACTTATCCATGACTAGCGAGATCCGCTCCAAATTCATGGTCTGGAGCGCCTTGTCCATACCCTTGATGACTGTGGTCATGTTTCCCGTTACTGAACGCATGGTGACTGCCGTTTGAACACGGGAAGCCACAGCATCGATTCTGGATGCTAACCGTAAAAGATTGACCCTTTCGTTGGCTTTTCGAATAGCGTTCTGCGCATAGAGCTGTGCTATGTCTTTGTTGCCCTGGGTCAAGGCCTTCTTGACTTTTGCTTTTTCTTGCAACTCCTCTTTGGCTGCTTTGGCCAGTTGCCTATTCAACAGCTTGGCAGTGAACTTCAACTGGAATAACGATTGCTCTAGTCCGGCCATTGTGGAGAGTCTGGAGCCTGACGTTGGACGCTGTTCTATCTTATCTGGGTGCGGTACTGCACCTTGCTCTCTCTGGGTCACCTGGTTATCAAGGTATACACTTACACACTTACACCTCTTGGACTTGGACAATATACTTATATATAAATGGTATAATGGTAGATTTGGCCTCTCTTGGAAAAGTCACCCAAAGTTATCCAAAGACATCCAAAGTTATCCTAAATCTTTCAAAGTCTTCCAAATCTTACTTCGAGATGGTTCATTGTAGACACTAATACAGTATATGAGGCATTCGATCTCATCAACACAAACTTCCAAGACCCGAATTTATAGAGGGATCCTGTATTTTTCCAAAATGAATAACTGGTCCCCCCCCCACATTTCAGAGTTTATGTGTTTTCCCCATTTCACTAGTCAAGGTCTTGTGCGTCTGGCATCTCGGTATCCTCTGGTCTTGGCGAATCTGTACTTCGCTCTGCACTTCTCTGAGTACGCTCAGCCAGCTCACCACTTCTATTTCCATCACTTTCCCTTGCCGCGTTGTTTGAAGTTGGTGGATTGTTTGATGCTGAAGACTCGCTTCCCGTTGCTGCATTATTTCCTGTTCCAGAGTTACGTCCTGTTCTTGCATTGCCTCCTGTTTCTGAATTGACAGGAACACGACGGCGGATGGATAAACGGAGTCCAGTATGAGGACGAATTTGGGTGGTTTCAGTTTCACCACGGGTATTGTTCTCAGCACGCATACGTTCGAATCCTGCTTGATGGTTGCGCAATGCTTGGCCGATGATGTTGGTAAAACCTCCGGCAACTTCAAATCCCCCCACTGTAAATGAGTCGTTGCCATGTTGTCTTGGAGCAAACTCTCTTTGCGCACTGGCAATGGCTGTAGATAAAGCATCAGGTTCTTGGCCTACTGGTGTAGTCATAACATTTGTCCCAGTACCTAAGGTTTCCGCAGTATCTGATTCAGGATCATCTTGATTTGCTCTGTTTGGGCGCCCATCTGGCATCACACTGGCAATTACATCGCCAAGGTTGTTGAGCATCTCTCGGATGCCGGTCACTTGGTTGTCTAATTCTGCAATCTCACCTCTAAAAGTTGGAGGCGATTGTGGCGAGTCTGAATTGTTAGGTACCGCATGAGCAGCTAATGCAGCAAGTGGAGGTGGCAGAACAGTCACCGCAGATGCCTCCACGCCAGTGCTGGCCATAAGGTCATGAGCCACGTCTGGGTTCAAGATACTGGGACGCACTCGATTTGCCCTTGCAGCAGTGCTGCGTGTGGATTCCATGTCTGTCTCATAAGCATAAGAGAAGTAGTACAAATCTTCCGGAGCAGCAGAGGAGCGAAGACGGGCCAAGATGGCACGAACACGGGTGGTGAGTTCCTGGATCGAAGAGGCAGGTTCTTGTTGTTGCTCAGCACGCTTCTCGGTGAGTATGATCGACAGCACCAACTTTTGCACAAACTGAGGAAACACCGCCTTCATCTTGGCCTCGGTATACTCTTCTTTCAGAGATACATCCGAGGGGAAATGAAGCGGGTAGATTTCTCCCGCAATGCAACGGAGGGCCACAAGGTAGCACTTCAAAGCAAGAAGGCTCAGCCCCAAAAATAGGTGACAGTAGGCCAACTGCGCCCATGCAGGTGTGAATGTCCGGTCTAGCAGAACCGCAGCCTGTAAATCCGACACGGCCTCGGGAAAACAGTTCATGCCAATAAATGCTATAGCTCTATTGGTGTAGAGTTGCGGCAAGTTGTTAAGGGCAGAAAAGCCTGCACCTTCAATTGCTTCAGTGTAGACTTTCAAAGCCTGAGGGTATGAACCATTGGCCATGAGGTTATTGCCAACTTCACGGGCCTCCAAAACACTTGCCAAGCTGGAAGGTGCGAGACTCACCTGCAAAGAGAGAAGGTGCTTGAAAAGCAGATACACGGACTCCCAAGACACATTAATCAGCAGGTCATCGGAACCCCTCAAGTGGGAGATTGCAGCAGATGAAAGACCGCCAAGCGAGATTTTGCGGGGCTCCGCAGCTTCCTGGGCACTCAAGTAACCTACTAGAAGCTGGGAGATATGCAGTTCCAACAACAGAGGGTCTTTAATCTCCGGGCCCAGGCCCGTGGCCATCTGTACAGCGGCCTGAAGAAGTCCATAGAGCTGGGACATTAACTGTGGGTCCTGCATCAAAGGATTGGTCAGGATTTCCGAATCATCCACACGACTAACAAGTTCTTCAGTAGAAAGAGACAACAACTTACGTCTCAGAGAACCACCCAAGATATGAGCATTTAGAAGGGTACATGCAGAGTGCACTCTCGAGGCATCGGAGCCATTGGCCAAGGTGCGTAAGCCATAGTTCTTCACCACCCTAAGACCAATGGAGAGCTCTTCAACGTAGCAGCACTGTTCAATGGTGGACGAGGGGTCTTCGCTAATGGCATCAAATTTGGCTTTCAACGTATCCAAGTGGGAGGCAAATGCAAGAATGAAGGCGACCTGACTTGCATCCTCACTTAGCGACATGTTTGGGGGAGTAATCAGTGGAGGTTTCAAAGGTTCAGTTCAGAGTTTAGTGAGATTCGGAATTTAGGGAATTCCGAAAGGTTTGATTTCAGATTTAGTTTTGGTTTAGTTTGGTTTGGTTTGGTTTGGTTTGGTTTGGTTTGGTTTGGTTTGGTTTGGATTGGTTTGGTTTTAGTTTCAGTTTTAGTTTGAGTTTCACTTCAAAGTCACTGCTTGTGTTGGTCTGTCTCCTGGACTAAAGCAGATGTTTCAAAACCAGAGAAAACCAGAAATTCAATGTGCACCACAGGATCAGTGCGACAGAATGTGAGGGTAGAGTGAATAGTCACGATTATGCGGTGCGCCAGTGCGACAATACAACAATTAGAGAGGGTGGATATTACTAATTAAACTAGTCATACAAAAGTCCCTACTCCACATTAATTCTCCTAGTATTCTATATCTATATACTGTATATAATGGCCACTATAAACATTGGGATTGTCCAACCCTTTTTGATATGTATTACTTAATCTCTAAGTAGTGTGTTATCTTTATTGAGAGTGTATTGTCTATGGGTGTCTATACTATGAGAGTGCGGTGCGGAGCGATCGATCATTGAGTTTGAGAGGCAACTACACCCCTTCAAAACCACCCTCTTCCGCAAATAACCAGTTGATCAACACTGACCACCACCAAAAAGCACCACCAAAAAAAGGAAACCTAATTTTTTTTCTTTTTTGTTTTTTGGGGTCTGTTCAATTGTAGAATATGAATAAATGAAAAAAAAAAAAAAAAAAAAAAAAAAAAAAAAAAAAAAAAAAAAAAAAAAAAAAAAAAAAAAAAAACTTTGTTTTATGGAATTATGAAATTATAAAATCATGCAATCATGACTTTGGGGGTTTTCAATTGTTCGTGGTTCTTTAATACTACTACTACTACTACTGGATTTTAATGGTTAAGGATGTGTGCGTGTGTGGATTACAATTGGTGATGGTGAGAGTTGGTACTACCAATGCGGTCAGGTAGCGAAAAAAGATAACGAGGTACTCCTTACTCATAGATTCGCATGTTGGCCATGGATCTCCTATACCGGACAAACCCATAAGTATCTCTATCCTAGAATCAAGGAACATGGTGAGTCAGTATGGAGTAGATTCCAGTTGGTGATACACGCAACTGAAACTCATAGGCACTCTTAGACGGGGACATAGACTTCAGGGGACATAGACTTCAGGGGACATAGACTTCAGGGGACATAGACTCAGGTGAGACATTCATGACTATTGGCTTGAGTGAATCAGTAAGCTAGTAAAACTAATATTTGGGGATCATCAAAGTATAGTAAACTGAAATGCCTTGGTTTCCACTATTCATTGGAGCTTGTGACTTCGATCCACTGATGGGAATAAGAAGGAGAATTAGAGACCTCCCACTACCACGAGAAAAAAATATAAGTGCCATCAGCATCTGAGTGCTACACCACACTACTACACCACCAGAGCATATGGCTTTAATATAGTGTCAACAGAATCGTACTAGAAAAGACTTTTGAGATGAGTACTTAGAAACATATCGCAGAGGTGTATACTCAACTAGCCTTAGTATGTTTCTCTGGTGTTTCTCTGGTGTTTCCCTGGTGTTTCCCTGGTGCTTTTCTAAGTCTCTGATTGAGCCCGTCAGATTGCATTACTATCATATTACATCACTATCAGATTGCAATGACTATCAGAATGCAATGACTATCAGATTACATCACTATCACATTGTATTACTATCAGATTGCAATGACTATTAGTGTAGTGGTGTACAGTTGAGCTGGTAAGTCTGGTTTACTTTAACTTATGTATGAGGATTGCTACATGATGTGCCTGAGTATGTATTTGCTTATACTGAATGGATAGATTGGTACTTCTTATTCCACTTGATTACTTTACTCCATGGCTCTCCAATACTCAGTAGTCCGTTAGTCTTATTTTTATTCTACTCATGTATTATATTCATGTCAGTTCCATAATCAGTAGTAAAGTACTCTGAATAATGATAAGTCAATTAGGATTAATTTGAGCTGTAAGAGTACAGAGGATCTACATATTATTAGCATTCACATGGAGTATACTCCACATCTACTACACCGTCTACTCTACCGTCTACTCCACCTTAGGGAACAAAGAACATTCTTTCCTTCTAAGCCTATAAATATACATACTTTCATTGATAAATCCATAGAGACTTCTCCTATAGACTTGAACTATGATTCCATATATAGAGGCAGACAGAGAGACAATATAGCCTAAGAATCCTACTTGCCAAATACAGTGTAGTGTTTAAAAGTGCCAAAAAAAGCCCTCAAGGCTATGATAGTCGAATTAAGTAATCAGTTTACATTGTCAATATAACAGAATTATTTAAATTCAATATATATTAAAGTATCATCTAATGTCAGTTGATATATGGAGAGATCACCAGAAAGGTTGACCAGGCCAGATTTGGACCCAACCCCAAGCTTCTCTCTTCTCCAAAGAAGCATCAGCAGCTTCAGTGTCTCTCTTCCAGAAAGGTTGACCTGGCCAAATCTGGACCCAGCCCCAAGCCTCTCTTTTTTCCAAAGTGGCTTCACCTTCAGCCTGAGCCTCGTCTCTCTTCCAGAATGGCTGACCAGGCCAGATTTGCACCCAACCCCAGGCCTCTCTTTTGCCCAAAGCAGCCTCAGCCTTAGCTTGTTGCAAAACGGTGTTGTTCAAGAAAACAAACTGAGTGGTCTCGTTCGAGTACCAGGCAATGACTTCATCACTCAATTGGACCAGGCCCAAGATGGCTTCTTGAGGAACCACATCGGAGGCGTTAGGGTCTGGGCCAGTTGGTGCTGGTGCGGCAGAAGCAAGAGCAGTCAAGGCAAGGAAAGCAGCAGAGAATTTCATTGTAGTAGTAAAAGATGAAAGTATTGTTGAGAGAAGTAGTGGATGAGACTAGTGAAGAAAAAGAGAGATTGGGGACTGGGAAAGCTCTGGTCTTATACTTTAGTTGTGGGATCAGAGTGTTTTAGACAAGTACTTTGAACTCCCAATTGGGACTACGGCCAAGATCCATTGCTTATATGGCAGCCACACATGGGAACCTTGCATGGGGCTGCGTGGGGATGCATAGAGGTTTGGGGGCCATGGGCTATGATTAGCCCCCCTGCGTCGAGAGATGAGTAATTGAGTGCTATAATTTTTTTTGCCGTTTGCTTCAGACTTGTTCCTTTGAAATCCTAATCGGGTGTACTTCTGCGCGCCTCACTTTGAGATGCCCACTTTATCGTGCATGAGACGCACTCCAGATCCATCTCTCTCATATGAAGCAAAATTTCTATTGGACGGAATTAAAAAAAAAAAAAAGAGAAAGGAGGTGGTTATTGTTACATGGTTCCTGGTCACATGATTTTGGCTAAGAAATATTTATTGGATTCATGGCAAGAAATTGTGGACTGCTCATAACCTATTTCTCCCCAAACCCAAACCTCATACTTCTGACCTCCCCCCATTGGACTTCAACCTTGGAGCTCAAACTCCAAACTATACACTTTATAAGGAAATTTAGCATACACAGGAGAGTTGTAGAGTTTAAAGGGATATCATAAGAAAATACTGGAAGACTTTATGTGGAATTTCATGTGTGTGGAATTTGGACTGATGAATGTAGATGTCAAGATTTACGAGCATGAGAAAACGCTCATAACCCCTCCCCTTTCCAGTTGGCTGCACAATTTAAATTAACTCACATCAATTAACTCACATCAGTTTCAATTAAATGCATACTGCAAGATACCTATTTCTTTTTTTTTTTTTGGTTGACTCTTTCTATTTGCATACACTGTCTCGAGGGTTTTCTTGGCAGAGTCAATTGTAGATTAACACTCCAGACTTTGGGGTTGGGGTTAGATGGCAGTAGCTATGAGTGCACTATATTTTGGTAGATCAGAAGTCGAAGTACTTGGTGGTGGTTAATAGTTTGTAGTTGGCAGAAAATTGTTTAGGAATTAAAGTAGAAACTTGTTAGTTTAGGAATAGTCATGGTAATACTTCAGACGTATGTACCTGTTCCTCCTATTACACCGTCTTCAGGTTATACCATAGGTATATTCGTATCAGCTGAAAGTGGCTCTAGAAAAATTTACTAACTTATCACTACAGTACCACATTACTACTTACTTTTGTATGGTGCTTCTTTACTATTCTACTACACTTGTATGGTGCTTCTCCTACCTTACTCCTTTTGGTAGTACTTTACTATGGTACTATGGTAATATGGTACTACTGTAGGCTGAAATGTACAGAATATTGACACAACTCCAGTAATTAATTTTAATTAGTAAAGTATCAAAAAAAAGGATACTCAAGTACTTACCAAAAATATTGTGTAGCTTCAAGTAAGTGTGGTATTCAACATGCAAGTTTAAGGCGACCGTAGGGGCTCCTAACCACTACAATAATATAACAGGACAGTAAAACACAGTAAAACACAGTAGAACACATTATACCCAGTTAAACAGTAGATTCGGAAGAGAAAATATTATTATATAGTGAATTTTTGGCTTTCATCATAATTTCTTGGAATTGTATGATTTGCATCAATTGCCCTCTTCGCACCCATTCCCAATCATCTAGTCCCGAGGTATTGCAAGATCTTTGTAAAAATCTGTTACCTTATATCTTTTTTCTTAAGTCTGCATTAAGTCTAAACACTTTCCTTAACAATAATTGGGTAAATCTATAATACCTCATATATAGGTCTATGGTGTATAAATGTGTTTGTTAGATCCACCATAGGTATGGCTCTACCTAATGAGGTATTTTAAAGCCTAATTCATCTAATCCTAATAATGGCCTTTTCATAACACTGTCTACGAAGAACCAGTTGGGAATGTGATAAACCCGAGGTACAAGGGTGGAGAAAGAGCTCTATTGATTGTGGCTTTCATAGTGTAGTGTATAGTACATAGCGTATAGTCTCTAGTGTATAGTGTATAAAGTACAGTGCAATGTGTAGTGAATAGTATATAGTGATAGTAGTATAGTTGTATAGTGTAGTGTATAGTGTAGTGTATAGTGTAGTGTATAGTGTAGTGTATAGTGTAGTGTATAGTGTAGTGTATAGTGTAGTGTATAGTGTATAGTGTTGTAGTATTTGGTAGGGTAGACCAACTGTGTATTCTTGACTCATGGTATTGTAGACTATAAAGATGGTGGAGTGTATAGTGGTATGGTGGTATGGTAGTATATAGTATGGATATAGGGCTAGAAAGGTGTGGGATGGGATTGGAATTTTTCATAAGAAGAGATAAAAGGATAGGGGTCATTAAGGGAAAAAAAAAGAATTTTGATCTATGAGGGAAATCGTTCATGGTGAAGCCAATTTAAGATCTTGGATGGTTCCTGTTGTGTTATAGTGAATTAAGCAGAATACTGATTATTCTTGGGTCATAAACCAGAAGTTCAGATATATGTGTTGAAGTTGGCCCGAGTGTAATGAATTGATTGCACGAAAAAGGAAGAGGTATTGAGTGTGGATGTTGGGGGCCCGATGTCCAGGACTAATTTGTCTATTTGTCTATTTGTCTATTTGTCTATTTGTCTATTTGTCACAGAAAGCCAAGTCGGATGATGGAAAAGTACCACGTGATCCATCACATGTACTGAAAAGAAGGAGACACTAGGTGTCCAGGGTAACGGTCCTGGAAATAGATGGTCCTTGTCCAAAGACATAATTTTCAAGAAAATGTTTAGAACACCTCAGAAGATCTGTATATATCTCATATAAAACTACCTTAACAACCCCAATAAGATCTTCACACACTTTACGAAATCCAGGTTCAAGTCACCTGAATTACACTAGACCCAAAGGAACTTCTTTGTCCTTGAAAAAAAGAAAAAAGAAAAAAAAAAAATAAATAGAATTACTAAGATAAAGAGCTTTTTTTGGTGGGGCCTATGGCTATGGTACTGTAGTGTCCTAAAGCCCTAAGTTGTTGAACATGTGATATGTGCTGGCCCGTGTATGCAGGTATGTGTTACATGCAATACAACGGAATTGGACAAGCCTCATAAGGTTCCGAGNTACAACGGAATTGGACAAGCCTCATAAGGTTCCGAGGAACGCATGAGTGCAGACTAGTATTGTATCCGGGTCTTGGTGTCAAGAGTAGTCGGTTTGACTTCAGACAAGGAAATACCGAGTCCGGGTGCAGGAACAAGGGGTTCAGGGTGAAAAGGTATATATAGAAGGAATTCCGCTCTAGGTTGAGCGGTATCACGAGTAACCAGAATTTCACGGATCTCAATACAGAACAGTAGCAGAAATTATGGACTTTGGAACTACAAAGTTCAACATAAGTTACACTGATTATTATTATTGAATGCATACAAAGTCTAAGTCACATGCTCGGTCCATCTCATCCACACTTATGCCTCCCCCACTCTCTTTTAATCTTTCTCACCATCTTTCTCACCATCCTTCTTCCTGTTCTTCTGCATCTATCCTAGGATGAATCAATACGTATATGGCAATAGAAAAGGATATATGAACCTATAGACTAAAAAATGTATTAACCACTCAATTGACTAAAATAGCCAGTACTCTAATAAATATTAGCGGCTAATGAATATTAGTGGCTCATGAATATTTTGACCAATCTTTTTTTCTTCAAGTCAAACATTGTTACGAACAAGAAGCTAGTAACAAAAATACTCGGCACTTTCCTCACATTATCTCCGCTGTGTAACCGTCCCAACCAGTGGCGCGCACCACACCCTACACCCCAGAATACACCCCAGAATACACCTCTAGATCTATACTGGTACACAACTACTACACAGTCATAGTTCTGACACCCACAAACCATTTTCACAATAAGCACCCCTCAAAAAAACGCATACAATGCTCTTCACCAAAAAACAGCAGCAGACGAAATCGCTAGAAAGTCTCTTTACTCCAGACAATTGCGTGAATAGTTCCCGGATCAGAGCATTTCTAAGACTCTCCAGAATAGCCACAGATGATAATATCAGACAACACTTGAACGAAGTGGAGCAATCGAAGTGCGATGAATTTTTCGAAACAAAAATCGCTCCCGAGTGGCGGTCACGGGCAAATGCTATTCAGTATTGTTCTGATTATGCCCTGCTGTTACAGCACGAGATCCAGACAGTGCTGAATACGAATACCGAATATGATTACCGGACGGATCCGTATGCTGCACGCGCCGTGGAGGAAAAGGTGGAAGAGCACAACCGCAAGTATGTGGCCATTCAGAACTGGGTGGCAAATGAGATGCAGGTGGAGTCGATCATAAGAGAGCAAACGGCCAGTGTATTAAACGATAAGTGCTATTATTCCGATTGGCTTAAGGCCTTCAAGAAGCTAATGTGATATCTTCAAGAAGATAACGTTATAACTTCAAGAAGATAATGTCATGTCTTCAAGAAGCTAATATGATGCATTCAAGAAGCTAATGTGATGTTCGTGAGACCATCCATGCCCACTGTATATACACCCATTTCGAATCATTCTATAGATTATTCTAAATCCATTTTGACTTCATTCTATAGATCAATCTATAAGATTATTTTATACTTCCTTATCGATGGACAGCAGCAGCGGCTGCAAATGCAAAATTGTTAATGGGTTTTTTCGTGGGTGCTGGCTTCGCCGTTTCCCCCGATGCCTTGCGACCTGCTGGTTTCACAGGCAGACTGGACCGAATTTCCGGCTTGGCTGATGCTCTGGGAATAATGGTTTTCTTGGTTCCAGGCTTGGGTTTAGGGGCCATCATTGGGTTCTTTTTGCTCCTTGCTTTGGCTTCCTTATCCACTTGCTCTTTGGCCCAGATAAGGCAATCGATCCACCCAAAGTTTCCCCCAATGCGCATGGCTTCGCCCGATGATCCCACCACCTGGATGGTCTTGCCATAAGTGGCTTTGTCGGCATCGCTGAAACGCTTGAGAAAGATTAAGTCGCCACCATCTTTTATCATCTCTAATATCAAATACCCATACACTTCTTCGCCTTCTCGGCTGGCATTGTCCTCCACCACATTCTCAAACTCGTAGTCGTACATCAGGTAGTCTCCTCCACGGTTTGCCGTCAAGTCTACCATCATTACACTTAAAGTATCGTCGATAAGGAACACCTTGGCTTTGTTGGAAATGCATGCAATCACAGGAATCTGGCTCTTGTTCAAAATGCTCTTGTTGCTCTCCACTAACGTTTCAATGGTATCATTGTCCAAGCTTCCTGGCTTTCTGTCGATCAAGCGATTACTCAACATCAGTTTCAACACACAATCGAGCTTGATGATCTTTTCATCGGGGCCCAAGAACCCGGATATCTCGCCGAAAGTAATCGAGACTATGCCTTTTTTGCGTTGGGTGCTTTTGTTGTTTACACTGTCAGATGAAGAAGACGGTGATGGGGCAGGCTTGCTCTTTGAAACCACAGACTTGGAGATCGATGCAAATGCAGTATTCGATCTCAAGTTCTTCAAATCAGGCGACGCTGTAGGTTTAGACGATATGGTGGCTTCACTCATGGCTTTCTGGAGATTTTGCGTCGATGCACTAGTAGCTTGTTGAGCAGCAATATGTGAATTGGACTTGTTGGCCGGTGCTTGAGGAGGCAGTTGTCCTGGAGGAGTATGAGGATTCCACGATTGTGATTGGGATTGTGAAGGGTCATTTGGATGAGATTTCGGCAGAGCATCCCTTTGACCTGGCATGTATGTAGCTTGCTGGGTATTTTGTTTGATATGTAGCCTATTTTTTGGGGGACTCGTATGTTTTACATCAACAAAGTTGGGGTCTTTTCGAATGGACTGTTGAAAGGTTTGTTGGTGCTGTTGTTGGTGCTGTTGTGGATGCATGTGATGATGTTGATTGTTGATGTTGCCATTATTGTGGTTGTTATAATTGTTGACATAACCATGGTTCATATTGCCATGGTTTCGGTTGCCATTGTTTTGATGGCCATTATTTTGATGGCTATGGTTCATATTGCCATTATGATTTGGAGAGCCATGGTTCATATTGCCATTAGGGTTTGGAGGGCCATGGTTCATGATGTTAGAGCTCTTTTTCAAACGAGTGGCTGGCGAATACAGGGTTTTCCTGGAAATGGAGGGAACAAACGTGTCACACGTGTGGATTTGCGAAAGGAGCTTGTAGTTGGTACTGCTCTTGGCCAAGTTTCTGTTGGAGCCCATCTTCAAAATGGGAGGGTTTCCAGCGTGTGGTTGGGACTGGTTTTGCTGAGACGAAGGAGCCTGGCCATGGATATAAGGCTCGAAGCGGGGAACGTTACGACCCCAAATGTAGTCTCTGTTGTTCCAAGGCACACCCTTGAACCAAGGCATTGCCTGGATCTGGGCCAAAGACAGCCTGGACTTGGGGTCTAGCACCAAGATGGAGTCGATGACCTCCTTCACCATTGGCGGAATGGGGTCTTTGTAGTGGTAGTCAACACTAACAATCTTTTCGAAGGTGAGGTACTCAGTAGAACCCTTGAAAGGGGGCACACCATTAAAGAATTGAAACAAAATGCAGCCAATGGCCCAGATATCAGTTTCAAACCCACAAACATTATGTTTAAGAAGTTCAGGTGGCACGTACTCAGCAGTGCCCACGAAAGAACCCTTACGTTCGGATTTTTCTTTCTGCACCAGCAGGTCAAGCGTGTCGTAAATGATTTTCTCGCCCGTAGACTCATCAGAATCGCCCAAAAGCTTGGCAGCACCAAAGTCGGTGATTTTCAAGTTGAAGTCATAACCCACCAAGATGTTTTCGGGCTTCAAGTCCCGATGGATGACACCCTTCAGGTGGATAAATTTGACGGCATCAACAATCTGGAGTGCATAGAACTTCAGCACTGGTTCCAGTAGAGAGCCAAACTTCGAGATAATGGAAAGGAGTTCACCATATTCAGCGAAATCAAGCACAAAGAAAAGACTCAGCTCGTCCTGGAAAGTATAATAAAGTTGGACAATGCCCGGGTGTTGCAAGCCCAAACGATGCAAGGTTGTCTTTTCAATGTTGACGTATTTGATCTTGTCTTCTTGGACAATATGTTTTTTTGACAAGACCTTGACGGCGTATGTTTTCTTGTCGTACAAGTCCACGGCCAGAAACACCGTGGAGTACAGGCCTTCACCTATACGAGTACCGAACTGGTAATCTCTTGCAGAGCGTCTGCGGGAAGCAACGTTGTGGTCACTCATTATATGTGATATGAAGTAGTGGATTGGTCAATCAGATAACCAATGTAAGCCAATAGGAGCAATAGCAATAGATAAGGGTAAAATGGATCAGTGGATCAATGGATCAGTGAATAGAACAGTAATAGTAGATATTGAAATTTGGATCAGGATGGATCAAACAGTAAGTGGAAAGTGGATTAATAGTAGGAACAGAAAAATGCAGAGGGAACCAAAAGGATGCAATAGGAGGGCAATAGGAGGTCAATATATTCGACCCCAGGGTCATAAGAAAAAGAAGGCAGAGTGAACCTCGAGCAGAGCAAGAGCAATGGCTAACTATCAAGCGAGTATTTGACACCGGCAGAGTGAAAAGTGCAGGTGAAAAAGATCGGCGGAAGGAGGTTCGGCGTGGGTGGGAAAAAGCGTGAATAGCATTCTGCCAGACTCCGCGCAGCGCACTGATCAGGCCCCGGTGGCTTTTGTCCTGCGGTATCTGCACAGAGCAAGATGGGATGAAACAACGAGGGGCCTTTAACAATAGGCCATCAGAGCGAGTGCATTTTTTTTATTATTATCATTATTTTACAAACAATAGAGCCGAAGAAATCCAACACTAGAGCTAGGGCTATTCCGGCGTATAGTGGTGCACGTTTAGAAAGCCTTGGTTCGGGCAACTCACGTGGGATTTATTATGCACTGCGTCCAAGCACCGGACCCATTAGTCTGGACATAGAACCATTGGTCTGGAAATAGAACCAGTCTGGCAGAAAACAAACAAAAAAAAAAAAAAGAAAGGGAACACCCAGGCAAAGATCTTCGAGGTGTAGTATGGGTAAGAAACTTATATGCAGCTCAAGGAGAGTAATAGAAGAATTCAAGAGAAAAAAAAGAACAGAGTATTGAATTTTTGGTGAAGTGTTTTACATTGTTTTTTTTTGGGGGGGGAGCTCCCAACCTCTAGGTTCAACATAATCAATGCGTACGTTGAAGCCAGTCACTCTTCCCAATACACTATACTACACTATACTACACTATACTACAAAATGTCTGTGGTCTCTGGAGTGTTTGTTTCTTTGTGTGTGTGTGTGTGTGTGTGTGTGTGTGTGTGTGTGTTTTGTTTGGAGACGATAAATACTTAGACATAGATGTACAGTGCTGAACAGAGAAATTGAGCTTTCACGTAAGGAATAAGGCTTTTCTCAACACTTGGCGCGAGCGTCTACACCAAGGTTGCAACACAGGCCAGCAAAAAAAAAAAAACAATAAAACATATACCGCGAATTTGGTAATGAGGGGAAACACCTGGGTCCGTGCCAAGGAATCGTACTCAATGTAAATAATGTGAAGGGTTAAATAGGTATAAGAGATAAGGTATGGTTTAGTAGTGGACGATGGTTTAGTAGTAGACTATGGTTTAGTATTAGAGTTGGTTTAGTATAAGAGTTGGTTACTTGGGTGTGAAGAGGTACTGGGTAGGGGACTCGGTAGTGAGTATTATTATGTGTGTATAGTGTAGCAGTAGACTAGGATTGTTATCTAGTATAGTAATGGTGGAATAGTATATAATGGTGGTAGGAGAGAACTTAAAGTCACTATAGAAATTGTGAGGTTCATGCACTGGTTTACGTTTTAGTGCATTGTAGTTATGCGTACTACACCAGTCCCCACAATTGTTCTATAGCCAGTACAGACCAGAAATTTATCCTTCCGAAAAAGTATCTCCATAGTGAACAATAGTATTTCTATAGTGAACAAGTATTTCTATAGTGAACAAGTATTCTACAGTGAACACTTTTATTCTCCTAAATAGATTATACTAGCAAAAGAGAATACTAGTGGAAGCGAACTAGAGGAGTACTGGAACAATAAGTGTATTCTGATATCATGAGGTATAAGGAATGTATCGACGGTTTGAAATAAGTTTGGAGCAGGAATTTGAACCAAAGTCTATGCATGAAATGTAATAAGTTTATGTATCAGAATTGTATGAGGAATGAGAATGGACATTATGGGCCGTATGAGCTATGAGCTATGACCTATGAGCTATGACCTATGAGCTAGAGGATATACTACACTACTCTACTCCATTCTTTTAATATTCTCTTGTATTATTCTACAGCATCAAAGTGCTTCTCCTTTCCTAATGCAATTTGCTACCACCCTCCTATTCTATCGTATTGTATCATATCATGTATATTACACTCATAGTAATACTCTATGGTGTGAGGTAAACTGGTGCGAATGCATTAGCAATCTGAGCCGACAATCTGAGCCGACAATCTGAGATCTTCATGGCAAGATGTACCGATCTCGAGCCCTGGAAGCAAGACCAAAAACTACAAAAAAAAAAATACCCACCAACTCTAAGTCTAAATTTTAAATCCAACCAAATTTTTTTTCTTGACCAGACCAAATCTACCACTTAATTTTATAAAACTAGCACGTCAAAATAATAATAATAAAAAAAAAAAAAAAACATACCCTAAATTTCACCCCAAAACCTGTGTCTTTCTACTCTCTACTCTTCCCTCTGACTGGCTTGGAGTGCACAGGCTTCGCGACTTATACTCATCCAAGAGCACCAGCTTCAACCAGAGCCATGCTTGCGCTTCGATATCGGAGTGCTCTCAAGGTGCCGGGCCGTATCAGCCCCATCAGACATTTCCACCGCACGTCGGGGTCGGACCAAATCCTCAAGCTTTTCGATAGCCAGAAATACTTCTCCAACTTCATTCTGGCCCAGTACCTGGTGTTCTCCACGTCCAATGTGGGTTTATTCAAAAACAAGCACCTTGCATCGCCGGAAGGCTTGATTCGTTTTTCAAAACATCTGTTGAAAAAGGCAAAGACTCTTGTGAAAGCAATGCTTCTAGAGGCCCAGACAGAGCAAGGGAAACTTACTTATATCCGCAAGTTGGACCAACTCAGTGATACGCTTTGTCGGGTGATTGATGTGGCTGAATTCATCCGCGTGGCCCACCCTAGCCAGAAATGGGTGGAGGCCGCCCAAAATACCCATGAGATCATGTTTGAGTATATGAACCAACTCAATACTGATGTGCGCCTTCATTCTACGCTTTCAGCCATTCTAGAAGATAAGTACATCACTCAAAATCTTAGCAGTGAAGAGGTCGAGGTGGGGAAATACTTGAGACAGGATTTCGAGCGGTCGGGTATTGCCATGGACCCGAAAATAAGGGATAATTTTGTTTCCATAACTCAACAAATCTCGGTTTTAGGTTCGCAGTTCAGTAATGATATGCAAAATTTGGAATCGTTCTGGATCTCGGTTCCGGAATCCGAATTCACTCAAATATCTCTGGACGAACTTAAAAACGAGATTTACCTGCTCCAATCCAAATCTCCAGTTCAATCTGACTCGCTGCAAAAAAACGTGCTTATACCCTTGGCTGGTCATATTCCATCCACCATCTTGGCCAAGTGCTCGCTGGAAAAAATTAGGAAACAGGTGTGGATCGCACTCCATAACTCGGTGGAGTCTCTGTTGCATACGCTCAATTCGTTCCTTAAATATAGGGCGCTCTTGTCCAATATGCTAGGCTACAAGTCTTTTGCAGCATACCAACTCGAGTTCAAAATGGCCAAGTCTCCCGAAAACGTGGTTGCGTTCTTGGAAAACCTCCAGCGGAACCTCTTATCGGATGGAAGCGTTGTTAATGAGATCAAGGAGCTTTATAAGCATAAACCAGGAAGTGATGCTGGTGCAAGTGACTCTGAGATTCTCCATAGTGTCAAGCCTTGGGACCGGGACTACTTGTTGAGTCAAAGTGAGAAGAGTGTTTCTGAAGTACAAGGGTCTACGGTGGATCTTTCACCTTATCTTTCTGTGGGCTCCATTATGAGTGGTTTGGATAAACTTTTCCGTAGCATCTACAACGTTGCTTTGATCCCGGAAAGAACCGAGAAGGGAGAAACATGGGACCAGAATAGGGTGCGCAAGTTGAGCTACAGAGACCTTTCCACAAACGAGACTTTAGGGTACCTTTACGTGGACTTTTGGTCTCCCAAAGTCTTGCCTTCCCACTTCACTATTGTGTGCTCCAGGGAAATCAATAATGAACTTGGAAGTGAAAGTGGAGCAGAATTAGCCGATGAGGTGCATTTGAATCCGGCCAAGGATTACCAACTCCCCGTGATTTCTTTGGTGTGCAACTTCCACGATAACTGTGGGTCCAAACTTAAAAGCTGGACGGAGGGAGACATTCCTACATTGCTTACTTTGGAGCAAGTGGATACCATTTTCCATGAAATGGGTCATGCCACTCATTCTATGTTAGGCAGAACAAAGCTTCATAACTTATCCGGCACACGGTGCCTGACGGATTTTGTGGAGTTACCCTCGGTGCTCATGGAACTGTTTAGCTCTGATCCTCGAGTACTTTGCAAAATAGCCCGTCATTATGCCACCGGAGAGCTCTTGCCCGAGTCCTTATTGAAAGCACACCAGAAGAAATCAGGTAGCCTTGAAAAGACAGAGACATACATGCAGTCCAAGATGGCCATGTTGGACCAAGCATTACATGGGGAGATCATCGATTTCTCCAGCAGAGAGTCCCTCCAGTCGTTTGAATCCACGCATGTTTATCACGACTTAGAAAAGAAACTACAGGTGTTCGCCGACGAATACTCCACGTGGCATGGCAAATTCCCCCACCTCTTCTCCTATGGAGCAGTGTACTACTCGTACTTATTGGACCGGGCCATTGCAGAGAAAATCTGGAAAGGCTTATTTCAAGCTGACCCATGGAGCAGGAGTGCTGGTGAAAAGTACCGCAACAGCATTTTGAAATGGGGTGGTACTAGAGACCCTTGGCAGTGTTTGGCAGATGCTTTGGATAAGCCTGAGTTAAGCAAGGGCGACTCCAAGGCCATGTCCATTATAGGAGATGCCTAGCCGTGCCATCTTGTACATAAAACTATACCGATAATAAACAATAATAATTTGGTTATATATGAAGAAATGAATTAATTATACTTTTGTGGAATAAGAGAAGCTTGAATGGGTGCAAGGGCCGGAATTGGGGGACTGGTGACACCGGAATTGGGGGACTGGTGACACCGGAATTGGGGGACTGGTGGGGAAACCCGTCAAACACCCGTACACCGGGCTACCCCAGGACAAAAAAGGCCCAACTCAAAGCAACCTATTTTTATGTTAGATTCTCTTGAAATTAGTTTCAGTGAAATCCTGGAATTCCGGATATCACTATGCCTTTTTCTTGGGGCCTCGAAAACGTTTCTGGGTGTCTATTCTGGGTGTTTATTGAGATAGTGTTGCAGCAATTCCGGGTGCGAGTCAATTCCGGGGTCAGGACAATGAAACCATTGATTTAATACCTTTCGCTATTAAAAAAATTTTGAGTCATTACTAAAGGCTATATTAAGTCTTCAGTTATATGTACTGCCCCTAAATGTGTTATATTATATTCAGCTGTAGTAGTATACACTAGGTTAACCAGAATCATGTACCGCTCTATACACTTTATGCAATAGTGCTCTAAAATCTACTTCCATGTACCAGTGTATATTGCGCACTACTACAGTGTTATTCGAAACGATTCAGACCAGCGCGGCAATATGTTTCATACCAGACTAGCAAAATTAAGCAGACCAATAATTAAAAGA